>OX419602.1:122552-332594 GCA_948473455.1 Teleiodes luculella | reverse complement strand
AAAACACATTCGCGCTGAAAAAAACATCTACTGCGCATGTGCAAAGCTGTCGAATCGCAATAAGGCAATGAGTAAAATTTATTCAGCCACGCAAATTTTTAATTAATATTTGAACGTAATTTATCAATAAAAATCAATTTCTAAAGTAATTATACTAATTATAAACGCGTTTATTGAATTGTTATTTTTATTGTTCCCTTTATATTAGTAACAATTGGTAATAAAAATATCTCAAATACTGAAATGTTAGGTTGACTGGCTGAATGACAGCTTGAGCAAAAATTAAAAAAAAACTGAAAAGTAAAAAGCACTAGTGCGGAAAAGTACTACTTTCCGCACTGTTTGGCTGCCTAGAAAACGCTCCTTTTCGAGCACATGCATTGTAAAATGCGTTTTCTGTATGGAGTGACCGCCTAGTGTCTGTGGTCTGTTGTAAATCAATGCTTTGTTTCCGTGAAAAATCATCTCATCGATTATAGAACAATTTGGTGTATAACATTTTGCATTTCCAACAGACATAAAAATAATAATCCAATTGTCATTTGTCTTATTTTTTTTTCTTTTTTTTTTATTGACCTATGCTTGAGTCGAAAAAGTACGACGGATCAAGTTTCACCGGACTTGCGGGGGAGCGGAAGACTCTACTCCTAAAAAAGTCACATACCAACGCGTCTAGGGGCGGCTCAAGGGAGCCTCGGACCACGGCCTAGCGCGTTGATATTGAAAAACATCGTGAAGGAGACGACGCCTGAGGGGCTCCGTCTCTGATTATCAATTCTGATTTTGGATCCAATTGTCGTTTGTAATTGTTCCGTAGCAACAAAGCGGCGTGAGCGCGTGCGGCGGGCAGCGCTTCAACGTGAACGTGCCGCACCGGTTCGTGGTGCACTCGTACAAGCGGTTCACCTTCTGCGACCACTGCGGCTCGCTGCTCTACGGACTCATCAAGCAGGGGCTGCAGTGCGAAGGTAACATTCAAAACACCTATAAAACATACCCACACTCCTACCTTCTCTTACACCCTCACATAAATCTATACACACAGTACACACTCCCACCGTTTAGGTGCAGAATGTCCAAGTTGCAAAATGTCCAGTTCTCAAAAGGTCCAAGTCGCAGAATGTCCAGGTCTCAAAAGGTCCAGATAGTAAAAGGTCCAGGTTGCAAAAGGTTCAGGTTGCAAAATGTCCAGGTTGCAAAATGGTAATAATAAGACCTTCTGCATCTAAAGGAAATATATCTTATGCTACTACATTTTTTTTGCAACGGCTGGACATTTTCCATATTGGACATTCTGCACCTAAACGACTCCCACATACCTCTCCCTCTGTGTGAACACACCCCTCTTCCTTCGCTCACATTTCCACTTAACACCTTTATCCCTTCACATACACTTATTTGTACACATCTACAGACACTTCTGCACACTTTTTTATACACACCTTTACCTTCGCACACACTCCCTCACACATCCTTGCACACACTCAAATACAAAATTTCCAAATTTTAATCAATGCTTTTGCATTTATCACGATCACATACATACATAAAGTTACGCCTCTTTCCCGGAGGGGTAGGCAAATGACACTTACTTCCACTTGCCACGATCCAAACACACTTCTTTCGCTTCATCCACACTCATTAATCTCCTCATACATGCTCGTCGGTTTAGAGTACTCTTGACCCGACCTTTTGTCAGAACGTCCCCGATTTGATTACAACATTGAGAAATTCTTTTCTACTACTAAACTTGTGACCAGAAATCTGTTGATTAAATTACCGAGTGACTCATCTCGACATGTCTATATTATATTCAATTTTTTGTTAACTTTTACATAATTATGTAGTATAATAGGATGTTGTGGCTGCCTTCACAAGGAGTGCATTTATTTCTAGTTATAAGAATGTTTATTCGTAGATTGTAAGTTTTATTGTAACTTCTACTGGCTGTCCTTAATAAATAAAAAAATAAAAAAATAAATAAAATGTCTATTTCAGTTTGCTCGATGAACGTGCACAAGCGGTGCCAGAAGAACGTGGCGAACAACTGCGGGATCAACACCAAGGCGATGGCAGAGATCCTCTCCGAGATGGGCATCTCCCCCGACAAGACGCCCGCGCGCCCCCGCCCGCCACGGGTCAGTAACACACACACACACACACACACACACATACACACACATACACACACACACACACACACACACACACACACACAACACCAAGGCGATGGCAGAGATCCTCTCCGAGATGGGCATCTCCCCCGACAAGACGCCCGCGCGCCCCCGCCCGCCACGGGTCAGTAACACACACACACACACACACACACACACATACACACACATACACACACACACACACACACACACACACACACAACACCAAGGCGATGGCCGAGATCCTCTCCGAGATGGGCATCTCCCCCGACAAGACGCCCGCGCGCCCCCGCCCGCCACGGGTCAGTAACACACACACACACACACACACACACATACACACACATACACACACACACACACACACACAACACCAAGGCGATGGCCGAGATCCTCTCCGAGATGGGCATCTCCCCCGACAAGACGCCCGCGCGCCCCCGCCCGCCACGGGTCAGTAACACACACACACACACACACACATACACACACATACACACACACACACACACACACACACACACACACACAACACCAAGGCGATGGCCGAGATCCTCTCCGAGATGGGCATCTCCCCCGACAAGACGCCCGCGCGCCCCCGCCCGCCACGGGTCAGTAACACACACACACACACACACACACACATACACACACATACACACACACACACACACACAACACCAAGGCGATGGCCGAGATCCTCTCCGAGATGGGCATCTCCCCCGACAAGACGCCCGCGCGCCCCCGCCCGCCACGGGTCAGTAACACACACACACACACACACACCACACACACACACACACACACCACACACACACACACACACACACACACACACACACACACACACACACACACACACACACACACACACACACACACTTACTACACACACACTTACTATACACACACTTACTACACAGCTTACTCGCTGCAAACACTGTTAATGAGTTCAATTAATGACCAAGAAGACTTATAGTCTTCTTCTTCGTGGTGAAACACTTATTATGCAGCTACACTGAAATAAACGTCTGTTTTGTAGAATGACTTCTCATTTAGAATATTACAGTTATTTGTTAGTTACTTAATTTGAAACTGAATATGAGAATTCTGTTGATATAACGATATTTGATACTCTGATAAGATCAGTACTTAACACATTGTACAGTGTTCATTGAGACTGTTCATCTGTATGAATGTATGTGTTTGTTTGTTTGTTTGTTGGCAGCAATTCAACCCGGTAGTGGAGCAGAGCGAGGCGTCTCTGGGCGACGGCGAGCCAAAGGAAGCCGCCGACAAACAGGAAAAGGGTGAGCGACGACCAATCACCATTGCACACACATTACACATACATAGCTACACATTATTACACATATACTACAGTATACACCCCTACATACACCATTCATTTGATACACATAATATATGGGAATGCATTAATATATGCCTAATAAATATCACAGTATACACACAGATATAGTCAAAGTGTCAAAATAACTAGCCAAATCGAAGCTACGTCAAAAAGCCTTCCCATATATGCCTAAGGATTATGTTCATTCAATCCAAATACCGGCCTATAGCACTTCCTTTTTATTTCATTTGTATCCGAAGAATCAATTCAAATTGACGAACCGGGAAAGTAACAAACTGGGAATTGGACTTACGGAGACCAAGTAGACGAACGGGGAAATGGACGAAGGGTGCCGAATTGGTAATAATCTATAGCGATTAAAAAAGTTGATTGATACTCGTACATATGAGTTTTATGTAAACAATTATATTATACCAAAATGTATTTGATCCACACACACACTTATACACACACTTTTCAAGAGCATAGGTTAGGTAACAAGTTTTAATAAAAAAGTTATAGTGACAATTTACTAAATCAACTGCCCCCGTAACATGCAGTGCTATGATAAAAGTTTGTTGCACATTTAACTGTCAAAAAACCCGCCATATTGAAATATCCTCCAATAGGATAAGAGAGTAAGCACGACAAAATTATGTCTGTCACGCGTGACCGGGCATGTTAGAGGGGCTGGAAGAATATTGCGTATTCTTGTAGTATATTTTATTTTCACACACACACGCACACACTTTAGCGACGAATTTGTTACCCGTTCTTTAACGATCTTGGTGGGTTGAGAGAAAATATGTGCCCATTTATGTAAACTGTCACTTGATTCATTTGTTTCGTGCACAGTGTTGTTTGTTTGTTGTGTTAATGCAGTGCGTGACGTTGTGGTGTAGGTTTGATTGAGCTCGCGGAGGACGCCGCATGGGGCTCGCACTGGAGCGAACTGCAGGATATATTCTCCTGTTACCAAGGTTCATTATCAACACTCTTATTTGGTGGCGGGGAACAAATGTTTGATATTCGGCTTGTTATTATGATAAAGGCACTTGTCGTGAAAGTTACGCTCTAATCTTAAATTTAAGGCAGTCTATAATTTTCAAGTTTTTCAACCAAGAAGAGACGGGAAATGGTCATCTTTCTTTCATATTTCTCAATTTTTTTTGTTTATTAATGCTTATTGATTCGTCGATCGCACAATATAGCGGGGACGTAAAATCTTAGAATATTTATCTAAAACACCATTACTTATTCAAAACACTATTTATACATCTCCCGTCCTTTTCCTTTCTCGAATAAAAAAGGGCGGGTGAAATGAATTCAATGAGCGTGACTAAAAAAATAATTGTGCTTGATTTATGTACACATTTCGCTATTATTTAACTAATTTTGGCTTCGGTGGTGGGTTTGCTTGTTTGTTCCTTTTTGTTCCATTTCATAATATTGAGTTGTTGTTTGTTTGTTGCACTGTTTTGGCTAGAGTTGAATAAGGCCATGAGTGTAGCGCCGCCGTACCAGGAGCGCAGCGGGCGGTGGGGCTCTCACTGGGACGAGCTCGAGGATATATTCACCTGCTGCGATGAAGGTTCTTGCCTTTTATTAGGTGGTGGGCGTGGAAATATTACTATTCAACTTTTAGTGGTCCAAATTCGACAGTTTAGTTAAGAGTTTATGATAAGTCGAAAGGAAATATTTGAAATGTCGATTTCTAAGTGTGTAATCTTTTTGGAAACGTGTTTCATTCAACACATAATCTGAGTTACAGTCTGGCAAAAAAGTCGTGAAACGGAACAAAACTTACTTCTCAGAAATGTCCATAAGTTAGAGTGTGACAGCATGATATAAAATGGCAACACCGTAAACTACCGTAAAGGAAGTGGTGCCCCTATTAATTTCACGACTTTTTTGCCAGACTAATGTTACCATTTATTTAGGTACTAGGTCGACGAAAGTCGTCTTAGCTTAAAGAGTCCATTTAAAAATGACTACATGCAGGCAATTCCTTTTTTAGAATTGCCATAGTTCCGAAATTTACAATATTTTTCACTATGACTTTATGACAAATAGCTAAAGAAATATGTTTAGATAATAGTTACGATCCTTTTGTACCCTATTAAGTGACTTACAATCTAATATTTTGCGCTGGTATTAATTAATACGTAATGTTTATGTATTTATTTGTGGTAGGTGTTGCGGGAGGGGCGGACGGGCCGGGCAAAGTTGGGCTGGAAGACTTCTTGTTTATCAAGGTGCTCGGCAAAGGATCCTTCGGGAAGGTCATGCTGGCCGAGAAAAAGGGCACCGACGAGGTAAGTGGGAACCACAGCTGGAATCTGGACTGCACGATGACAGTATTTGGCATAGTATTGTATCATGTTTGCTGGAGAAATGAGGGTAGTTTATAATTTGCTTGTTACTATTTTAATTGCAGGCAGGCTACATTGCTCAATGTATTTATGTTTCTGTAAAACCCCGGGGTTAATAAAGTATAGTATTTTTATTTGTACTAATCTTGATTTGACGGCCGATGTGGTAGGAAGGACCTTGAGTGGCGATCACGCGTCTGATGACGTAGTGTGGGCGGGGGTTTACATCGAAGAGATATATCAATACCATAAACACTCACAAATTCCTTCAACACCTTTTTAACGCACGACAAAATAGAGGGGTGTTACTTATAAGTTTGACGTGTGTGTCTGTTTGTGGTATCGTAGCTCCGTAGCTCGTCGATTTTGATCTAGTTTTTTTGTTTGCAAGGTATTACAATCGACAGTGTCCTTAGCTTTTAAGAAAATATCTTCAGGCATTTGAAGATTATCAGCTTTTTTCTAGTTGTTGAAAGGATCAAGTAACGGTTTAGTAGCGGGGTTTTTTTTTCTTTTTAATTTAATGTTATAAAACACAGAACACTAAAGCCTGGTCCACAGCTCCGTGTTTTCGTGTTTTGAACACTCTAACAAGGGCACCTATTTCACTGGCGACAGAAGACAAAAGACTACAGACTAGAGAATGAGATACAAATACACCGTAGCAGTACAGTCTGGCGCATAACTGCGTCCCTTTCGTCTTTTGTCTTCTGTCGTCAGTGAAATAGGTGCCCATAATCGTTTGATATTGTAGGTGTACGCCATCAAAGTGCTGAAGAAGGACGCGATAATCCAGGACGACGACGTGGAGTGCACCCTAACGGAGCGGCGCGTGCTGGCGCTGGCCGCGCGGCACCCGTTCCTCACCGCGCTGTACTGCGCCTTCCAGACGCGCGACCGCCTGTTCTTCGTCATGGAGTACGTGGACGGCGGCGACCTCATGTTCCAGATACAGCGCGCGCGCAAGTTCGACGAGCCCCGGGCCAGGTGAGATACCAGCCGAGTAACTAGCGCGTTGCTGACTAATAATCACACCAGGGGAACGTTTGAAACCTTTTGGTACTTAATGTCTACTAAACCAAAATGACCGCTTTACCAAAATGACCGCTTTACCAAAATGACCACTTTTTCATAAAGACTACGACATTGAAAAGAGCACGCTTTGTGATCCAACTGCAGGTAAAATGTTATATTAATAATAAATCAATAAATATGTGGGGACACCTTACTTACGGCCATCTGACCCCAAACTAGGCAGAGCCTGTACTATGGGTGTCAGACAGCTGATATACATACATATAAATATACAACATCCAGACACATGGCAAACACAAGTGCTCATCCTACGAATGTTTGCCCTGGGCGGAATTCGAACCCGCGACCTTGTGCTTCGTAGGCAGACGTACTACCAACTAGGCTACGAGACCGTCAATTAATTAATCTTATAAAACTATCATACATTTCAAATGCAATAAAAGTTTTGTCAAATTGATTGGCAAAATATATTTCCATTCTGTGTTTAAAGCAGCCAGACTACAAAATCAGCAAAATTATTGTTGTCTTACAAAATTTGTTCGCTACTGCACCTCATTCACAATGTATGGAAAATTGTGTAACCATGATTGCAAATTAATTTGTTATCGCAAAGTTTTTTCATTTGAAACGTAAGTTAAGTTTCTAAGCCATAAATGGAAGAGGAGAGAAACTTCATGTTGAGAGCAAGGTAAAGTAGAGTCCAGAGTTAGGTAAAGTCTGCGGAAACAGATCTATTACGTAGTTGGATGTTCAAAAAATAAAAAGCTGTAACTCAGGTGAGACATTATCTACTTTCGACAATTTTCGTTTATGGGGCAAAGAATTCAAAACAATTTCAAGGCATTATTAAAAGAAGCCGTGTTTAATTTGTAATTTTAATAAAGTAACGATCCGTATAGGATTGCAGGAAATAAACTGACTGCTAATGTTGCAAATCAAACAAAAATCGTATGAAAACGATCAAGGCTAGTAGTAATGTTATGCCCCGCTGTTTACTATAATTTTCTATGCTAAAATTCATTTTTACATTCTATATATAAAATAAATGTACGTAACACACCATAAAAAGAGGCTTATTTGGGTAGCCGCGATACAAAATTATCTAATTGAAGTTTCAGATCTGTATTATCTTTCAGGTCCTTTATTATTATAATTTTAAAGTTATTTTACTGAGTGTAATTAAAAACAAGTTTCAAAATAACATGCGTGTATTCAGGAGCCATGCAATATTCAATATATCAAGTAAGACAAGGTTTACTTACGTAAGTACTAAAAAAATAATGAGAAAATAAAACTTGCTTCTACATATTTCACCACGTATGAAAAATAGTCTTAATTAACTTAAAGAAAAATAATAAAATGTTCCATTAACGATTAGCAAGTGGCAAGGCATTTAACGCCATTTATTCGGTCCTTTCACTTCATTGACATGAGTGCAGTCTCGTTTGGTTTTGGCGGATAAGGTGTCGTCAGCCAGTCGCCAGGCGGCTCTGACGTCGTCCACCGTGCGCTGCGTCACGCTCGCTAGCGCCCTCTCGCCTTCGCGCGCGTGTTTGCCCGCGAGCCACACGGCCAGAGCAAACTTCCCATTAGCGTGACTAGCAAGAGCCGGATTCTCATCAAGTATCCACTGAAACTCATCCAGACTCATCCCAATCCATTTATCTAAGTAATAAGGATCCAGTTTTTCGATTTTGTTAAAATCTATGGGCCTTTCAACTTTAAGGAGGAACAGCATGTCTGGAATTTCTTCTGAATTGAACATGCTGGTCCAGTGATCTTTGTTAATAGGCAGTCTGGAGACAGACATCTTTTTATGTTCATCGCAGAAGTTTGCAGAGGGGTTGACGTAAATATTTCGCTGTAGCACGAGTTTCCTCCGCGTGGCCATGTCTAAAATATTATTAGCGGGTTTGTTACATATTGTACACGAGCCCACTTTCCCGCGTACGTTATAGCGGCCTTTCATTTCTATTTCGTCGACTAGTGTACATACTTTTCCATTCTCATCTATAATTTGTTTCCCCGCTGACGTGCCTGGTCTGTGTGAAAGATTTATGACGGGATTGATTGGTGGCGGTGGCGAGGTGATTGCCTGTAAAGAAAACAATTCAGTAATAATTTTCTGAAATCTTAGTTTTACTACACAGACAACTTCATTCACACATGCGTTTGTTCTAAGCTCAAAGAGAAGCTAATATGGCAGCATTAATAAAATAAAAATATAGCTGAGATTGTAGCTGCTACTAAAAAAGCAAACTTAGCAATTAAATTTCAAGTAGGGTCAGGTGGTATACAGTGGCTCACTTTTTTTCCGAGGGCTGTAACTCTGCTTTTAAACATATTGTGGAAGTTTTAATTTGACAACTATATTGCTTGGTTATCCTAGTTTCATGCTGCTAAGTCACTTTTCTCGTATTACTTATGGAAAAATAGATAAATGTCATTTTCTAAAAACTTAGAAATGATCCATTGTGTACCTAGGGGTTGACACAGTGGCTCAGTACCGCATGTACAATGGATCGGGGTAGTACAGAGTGGTTACTAAGAATATATACTGACTTTTTGTCGAAAATTCATTTACAATTGACTGTTTTTAAAGTTAGAATGTTTATATTTATTATTTTTTATAACTTATGAGATCGTTCTAGCAGTATCGTTTTATGTAAATTAAATAACTAGGAAATTATAATCAGAATATTATTTATAGGTAATCGATGGGTAAAATCTACGTATTATTGGTATTTTTGTCTCTATAATATTGATATAATATTGATGATATTAAATAAAATTATACTAAACATAGTAAGTACTTAGAATTCAGGAACTCACAAAATGTATAAAATACGTAAAATAACCTATTTACTAGTTCTTCGATACCTAACATTACATAGTATTATATTCAGCTAGATTTTGAGAATTATACAATCATCTATTAATAAATCAAAACGATGATTTTTCCAGTGCTGTATTAAAAGTATGAAAATAGTACCTATACAAAAAGAATAAAGTGCACAGTGAACCATGATTCACTGTGTACTTACAAGTTTTGAGCCAGAGTGCACTCCACGGCCATTTTGAATTTAAATCTTCTTAAGAAAAAAATTATTCTGTATTTGCCCACGAATAAAGCACAAATATACTGGTAATTAGTCATAATACGCGAGAAATAAACAAATATATCCATTCACAAGACTGAAAATGAGGTGGAACAAATCAAATCTTATCAAAAATCTCAACTTTTTCCTACGAAAAAATTAAAACTTCTCTATAAAAAACAATATACAACATAGCCGCCACCCGATTGGTTTTGGTAAGTTTGCATACCAAACGCTCTTGGAAAGTGAATAGGACAGATAGATATCATTCTTACTTCTTCGAAAACTGCCCCTGCGCCACTGTTTCTGCTATAGCCACTGTATGACAACTTACCCTAAAGTTCGAGTACTGTTGGATTTTCATAATTTTGGAGTAAGTTATCCATTAGATAATTAACTACCTACTTGTACATGAATGTGTTTTCGCACAGAAAGCAAATAGTAAAACATAAATAAACAATCTTAAAATGCATATTTTAAAATGAAAATTTTGTGTATTTCACAAAATATTTAAATTGTTTTGGTGAAATACCTTGTAACTTACTTTAAGTGACGTTGTGACTTCAAGACTTACCTCGTCAGGATTTTTCTGATCTTGTTTGATCTCTAACGCGCGCTTCGCTGCTTTCACACATGCCCGACACACCTTGATATCTCTATCTTTGTCTTGCAGCTGAAATTAAAAAGAATAAGTATTGTATGTTTCCATATTGAAAACAGAAAGAGAGGTTTTCGATACGACGGGCTTGCAAGAAAGATTCTAATATTTTTAATAATTCTGTTGTATAAATGACAAGTAAAATGTTGATGAGTTATTATGTCAATCTTACTCCATGTCAAATTATGCATTAAAACATTATTTTATATTTATATCTATTTTTTAGAAGTCTCACGACTTCTCCAGTTTCTTTGACTGTGTTCAAAGAGATACTAATACGAGATCCTGATTGCATATTTGATTTAGCCTGCTGGATTAATTTTACTTTTTAATATCTGATCAGAAAAATAAAAAATAATACTTTAGTTTAGACACCTTTACGAGACATACTTATTTACAATAAGTGAGTCAAATCTTACCTGTAGATATGACAATTTTATTAAGTAGATAACAATATTTGTTTCCATTTCCACAAACATTTCGTCTTTTCATCTAATTGTAAAATTTAATGCTTAGAAAAACGTTCGTTCTGTATAATTATTTATTATTAATAGGTGTCTTTATTGATCTTCATAGTTTTTCTATGTAGGTACGTATTTACTTGTGGTAGATATCAGAAAAATAACACAGGTAAGTACCTATTATCTGCATTGTATTTTTACAAATAAACATAAAAGTTTGGTTTTATTTTAACCTCCCTTGCTTGCCCTACTAACCTGTGGCTGCGGCTTCAAACATTCCGCGAAGATGTGTCGTTGTTCCGGTTGTGTTAAGTCGAGGGGTCGGCTGCGGCAGCGCGCCGTCTTGGCGATGAGATCCCCGCAAGCTGCGCACACGCCGCTGTGGCCCAGCTGGCGGGGAACGGGCCGCGGGGCACCCTCCAAACTGCTCACAATACGGGCGCAATCACGACATACTGGTCGGCTCAAGAGTTCCTGACAAATAAACATACAAAATATAAATTCCTGACAATTTTACTTACTGAATTATCTAATAAACTAGCGACCCGCCCCGGCTCCGCACGGGAAAATGTTTATTGTGGGTTATACTTAAGTATATTATGTACGTATTCTACATATAAACCTTCCTTTTGAATCACTCTATCTAATAAAAGAAACCGCATCAAAATTCATTGCGTAGTTTTAAAGATTTAAGCATAGGTACATAGGGACAGAGAAAGCGACTTTGTTTTATACGATGTACCTACCTAGTGATAATACGATTATTTCGGTGGTAACTACAATATTGTATTTATTCATTCAAAGTAACTACCACGTGCCACAATAATATTTTGCAATTTTAGTGCCCGGGCCTTGCAAAGTTTGTGTATTTTGAGGTTATATTAATTTGTAAGAATAATGCAATACAACTATAGCCTGTCTATTTAAATAATCATAAAAATAAAGCGTACATTATCTGTAGGCATCCAGCTCTCCAAAATTTCTCGTTCAGTTGCCGTTAGTTCACTCGCACAATAATCAAATTCAGACAAAGATTCAGCTGATGAAGCTGCCGCGGATCTCATGTTCCACCCACAGTTCGCACATTTCTCTGCCCTTGGATAGCGGTAACACATATCCATGGCTATCGAAACAAATGCTAACTTGAAAACAAAAAAATATTAGATTTTAAAACAAGTCCGTCTCGACTCGACTAAAGACAAAAAGACAGTGCGATCGTCTCGGTCGATCCCCGCAGCCCCGCTCCGCTCCCTCCCCCTTGAAGCTGTCAAATTTGACGTTTTCTGCGTTCCGTTAAACATGTCTGCAATGAATTATTAAAAAGCGTTTCGTTGTCACGTGTATTTTCCTCTGCATTTCCTTTCCTACTAATATTATAACAACGAAAGTAACTCTGTCTGTTTGTTAAGCTTTCACATCAAAAGCACTGAACCGATATTATTGAAATTTGGTACAGAATAGTATAAAGCTTGGAGAAGGACATAGGCTACCTTTTATCGCGGGAAAACATCTTATTCCCACGGGAAAATCGGATAACGCGGAGCGGGAAACTAGTTTCCCATATTTTTATAACTTGTTTCTTGACTTGGCTTTGTTTATTTATTTTTATAGCAAAATAACTATCCGGTTAGCATTATATCGTCATGGCAATGTTATTTACATCTTGCGATTCTTGCGGTACTTTTGACCCCTTCACGTTACTTCCGCGTTCTTAACTTTTCGTTACTATAGAGACTTAATAAGAAATATCCAAAGAAATTCAGAAACAGATAAAATCTTGGGACTAAACACAGAACTCTTTGGACTGAACATAGAACATCGTCGTCGTATTTTGAACCAAAAATAGTACGCGTTATAAATAATAAGATGACAAATAATGACAATAATGTAAAAAATAACGCTGTTTTATTTGGATAAATTGCTGTATGTTATATAAAAATAGACGCTATATTAATAGAAAGGTAACAGGTATGATTTGTGTTAGTCACTATTAGCTGCGCATTCATAAAAACTAACTACGCCACGACGATTATAAATTTTTGAGTAGCTTGCTGCGCAATCGGAATATTTTTGCATGCGAAGTACTTTTTTATATTTTCGTTTAAATACTACCCGTAAAGAAGTACATAAAATTTTTAATTAACTGCTTTTTTAATTTTAATTTAATTAACTGCTTATAAGTAGGTATAAATGCGTGTATAAAAAGAAACTAGCTGGCTTGCTATCTAATGCGATTTTGTGCATTCATTAACGAACTTGAGCGCGGCTGTTACGATCCCTTTCGGACGCTGGCTAACGCTGGCGAGCACCGTGGCGCATTCTTCAGTGTGTTTGCTCGCGAGCCACACGGCTAGAGCAAACCTCCCGTTGGAGTGCTCTCGAAGGGCCACATTCTCCTGATAAAGCTTTTCAAATTGTTCCAAAGTCAAACCAGTCCAAGTTTTTAGTATGTGATGATGGAGAGTTTCAACTTTTCCAAAGTCTACTGGCCAAATCCCTTTCAAGAGGAAAACAACATCTGCAATTTCTTCACCGTTGAACGTGTTTTGCGATGTATCCAGATTTTTTGGCCAGTGGTCTGCTACATGATGTTTTTCGCAAACTTTGGCTGAAGGAGACACGTATATCTTACGACGCAGTAAAAGTTTCTGGCGCGTAGGTAGATTCATATATCGAACGCCTGCGTCTGTGCAAGCCACACAAACTTTACCCTTCTTTGCATGCATATTTGAGTACCCGTCTAGAGGCATCGAACTCGGCCCAGGGGACACAGATGGGAAAGACAATGTTTTGTTTGTCAGCACCTCTGAATTCGATATGTCTGCAGTTTCAACTTCTGGAACCAACTCTGGTTCTGTTTTGGTTTCGCGTACCTGAAAAGAAACTTACCAGTTTATTAACATTTTTGAAGGAATGCTTATGCATCTACGATTTCAAAAATTATGGTTACCTACCTAATCTTAAAAAAAGTTTTCATGTAATATATTACTTACCTACTAAGAAAAAAAAGTGCTAAGTACCTTCATTAAAATAAGAATAAGTAGGTAAGTTCATACCGTGATTTTGCTTTTCTTTTCTAAAGTGTGCATTCCTCGTTGAAAACATGCATTGCATATTTTTGCTTCTCCATCCTGCAAAGAAATCTTTAGGGTAGAGAATCCAATGTGTTTATTAGTAAATTAATTAATGTGTATTTATTAAAATGCAATAATATGACGAATAATAGAAAAGTATTTTTATTAAACTTAAATTAAATAGCAGCTTGTGGAATATTGCGTGTTTAGTTTAAATAAATTTGGTATCATTCACTTAATATTATGTATAGCTAAAAAATACAAATTAAGCATGTAGAATTAGCGCCTACCTGGTACTCCGGTATAAACTCCCGAAAGAGATGTTCATGCTGGGGTTGCATGCGGCGAACGCGCTTGCGTCCAACGCTAATCCCACAGGTGCTGCATACGTCGCGGTGACCCAGCTGCCTTGCCACGGGCCGCGGCTCGGAACACAGCCGGCTTAGTATCGCCTCGCAATCCGTACATACCGGAAGATGCTCGATGTCCTGAAGGCAGAAATCACCTGTCTTGTATTCTTTGCACATAGTATCGAAGTCCTGAGCACGGAAACAAGAAATGCGAAACATGTCGAATTTTTGCAGATAGTGGGTGAATTATCATATTATTCGTATACTTACTTATATTAAAAAGAGCTATCACCTCGCTCCACTATGATGAGATGATGATAACAAAATATATAACTTCGACTTGTATTAAATAAAAACTCATAGTATGCAATTTGTAGGTTAGTTAATAATTACCTACCTACATAACCTGTAGGAGAATTTTTCGATAGGTTTCATTAAATGGGATTGTTTTCTACTGACCTCTATCTTTGGCAACCAACTCTGCAGAAGATCCCGCTCAGCATCGGCTAGCTCGCCAACGCGAACGTTAAACCAAGACGTTGACGTAAGATTTTTCGACATAACCATATTCCACCCACAATTAACGCACCTCTCCGCGTTAGGAAAGCGACAGTTGACTGACATGACGATAGACAAAATAATAAAAGTTGTTTATATCGTAACTACAACAATATTACAATTATTTAATTGAAACGACGAGGTCTTTCTTATCCGTGCCGTGAACAAAAATAAAATGGCAGAATTGGCAGATGTGCGTCATGCTGACAGCTGTCAAGTGACACTTGTTATTTTATCACGTTTCGTTACACGTTTTCATTTTAATTCTAGCTAAGTACCTCTACCTAATGAATAAGTTTTTGAAGATTTTGTCTATTACGACGATTGATTACGATATTAGTCTGTTATTATTGTGGTTTGATTCTAGTTTTATACGATAAATGGTTTGGTGATTAAATTAAATTGCAATACAATATTCTTTATTGACACCAAAATAACGGCAAAAAGACGCGTCCGGTCTGCTGGAGCCTTTAAACCGTACACAAGAAACAGTTTTAAACAAATACAAGAGTCAAAAGGTGGCCTTATTGCTAAGGTAGCAATCTCTGCAAGGCAACCTTTACTACAGGCAAAAATTACAATGTAACCATTGGTAGTATATAAACGAAAACTTTTTTTGCTTTCGTTAATATACTATCCGTAAAGTAGTACATAAAACATTGAACTGCTTATAAGTAGGTATAAAATGCATGTATAAGAAGAAGCTTGCTGGGTTGCTATCTAATGCGATTTTGTGCATTCATTAACGAACTTGAGCGCGGCTGTTACAATTCCTTTCGGACGCTGGCTAACGCTGGCGAGCACCGTGGCGCATTCTTCAGTGTGTTTGCTCGCGAGCCACACGGCTAGAGCAAACCTCCCGTTGGATTGCTCTCGAAGGGCCACATTCTCCTGATAAAGCTTTTCAAATTCTTCCAAAGTCAAACCAGTCCAAGTTTTTAGTATGTGATGATGGAGAGTTTCCACTTTTCCGAAGTCTACCGGCCAAATCCCTTTCAAGAGGAATACAACATCTGCAATTTCTTCACCGTTGAACGTGTTTTGCGATGTATCCAGATTTTTTGGCCAGTGGTCTGCTACACGATGTTTTTCGCAAACTTTGGCCGAAGGAGACACGTATATCTTACGACGCAGTAAAAGTTTCTGGCGCGTAGGTAGATTCATATATCGAACGCCTGCGTCTGTGCAAGCCACACAAACTTTACCCTTCTTTGCATGCATATTTGAGTACCCGTCTAGAGGCATCGATCTCGGCCCAGGGGACACAGATGGGATAGACAATGTTTTGTTTGTCAGCACCTCTGAATTCGATATGTCTGCAGTTTCAACTGCTGGCAGCACCTCTGGATTCGATATGTCTGCAGTTTCAACTTCTGGCAACACCTCTGAATTCGATATGTCTGCAGTTTCAATTTCTGGCAGCACGTCTGAATTCGATATGACTGCAGTTTCAATTTCTGGAACCAACTCTGGTTCTGTGTTGGTTTCGTGTACCTGAAAAGAAACCAACCAGTTTATTAAACTTTTTGAAGGAATGCTATTATGCATCTACGATTTTAAAAATTATGGTTAACTAATCTTAAAAAAAGTGTTCATGTAATAATACCTACCTACCTACTAAGTAAAAATGTACCAAGTACTTCAATTAAATAAAGAATAAGTACATTCATACCGTGATAGTGTCTTTCTTTTCAAAACTGCGTGTTCCCCGTCGAAAACATGCTTTGCACATTTTCGCTTCTCCGTCCTGCAAACAAATCTTTAGGGTAGAAAATTCAATGTACTAATAAGTAAATTAATGAATGTGTAGGTATTTAATAAAATGCAATATGACTAATAATGAAAAGTATTTATTAAACTCAAATCAAATAAGTATCAGCTGGTGGAATATGGCGTGTTTAATTTAAATTCATTTGGTATTATTCACTAAAAAATACAGATTAAGTAAGCATGTCGAATTAGCGCCTACCTGGTAGTCCTGGAACTCTGCTATTAACTCCCGAAAGATATGTTCATTATGGGGTTGCATGCGGTAGTAAAAGCGCTTGCGTCCAACGCTAATCCCACAGGTGATGCATATGTCGCTGTGACCCAGCTGCCTTGCCACGGGCCGCGGCTCGGAACACAGCCGGCTAAGTATCGCCTCGCAATCCTTACATACCGGAAGATTCCCGATGTCCTGAAGGCAGAAATCACCTGTAGGTACCTATAATATTGTTTCCTGAACAAACACGGATACAACAAAGGCGAAACCTGAAGATTTTTTTGCAGGTAGTGGGTGAATGATCCTAATCGTATATCTAATTAGGTACTCTATTAAAAAGTGCCATAACCACAGAATACCAAATAGTAGTCCCTACAGAAGATGCACTAGGCGACATAATTCAAATAAATAGCAAGCCTACCCCCGTTACAATAAAGTGCAATTTAGATCGCACGGCGCTAGCCGAAAAGACGATGTTGCTGCATCTCTTTCTCTCGCGTATCGCGCCACTCTACAAACACCTTTAGGGCTGTCGTCTTTGAGAAAATAAAACATCTGATTTAATAACCTATAAGGTAGGTACCTACCTTTTGCTCGAACAAAACAAATTCAAATAAACCAATGCTACTACTATTTAATGTTTGCATACGCTATATTTAGTAGTACAATCAAGAGCACACTAAGCTCAACAATTTCAACTAGTTCAACCACAGAATACTAAATAGTAGTACTAGTTATTATTTGTTTTGTTATCTCATCTTGACAAACCCCTCTTAGGGAATTCATAAATAACAGTGTTGGCGTCAGCCCAGCATCACCGTGGTCGAATTTCGCGAATTCAACTATACAGGCCTTTAGTCGATAGTAAAGTAGATTTTGTCATATTTTGTCAGACTTTGTCAGCCAGTCGTTCAAAAGTTATAAGGGCGAGTTACTGTCTCCGCTGGGCTGACGTCAATCCAGCATCACCATTCTTAATACTCCAAAACTACAGCACCTAGCTCGAATTGGATTGGACGAGGGTTTTGTCGCTACTTTGTCAGGCTTACATACAAAAATTTAGACTTCGTCGTTACACCGTTTAAAAGTTATACGGTTGTGTTACTGTCTCCGCTGGGTTGACGTCAATCCAGCATCACCATTTCTTATATCTCTGGAACTACAGCACCTAGATTGAATCTGATTGCACGAGGAGTTTGTCGCTACTTTGTTAGGCACAAATGCAAAAATCTAGACTTTGTCCTTTAGCCATTTTGAAGATATAAAAAATTACACTATAGTCTAAGAGCTTACAGTAAAATCTGAACATGATTGAGTAATAACGTGTAAACCAATAAACTTCGTAAAATACGAGTTTTTTAAATACTTTATTACGTAAATGAGCCTTCAAATCCTAATCTTCAAAGTTAATTATATGTAATTATAATTCGTAATTAGTACATAGTTAAGACTCCAAAAGTTTTTAAAATATCTAATAATACTCCAAAAAGCTATTTGCAAGTATTGTGTTTAATTATTATCTAAATAATATGTATTTTTTTATATTTATCCTTTTGTTTTATAAATAAGGAACTCAGATGTTGACTCTTATACTATTCGAAAAACCGGGAGTACAGTCATATACAAAAGTTGTTCACCGTGAAGTTTAAGTGAACGAATGAATGAATATACGGTGACTTCCAGTAGTAGGTATAAATGAAAAACTTCAGGTAGGTAAAGCCCGACCAAAGAAATAAGAAGCTTTGCCATATTGCGGAATTTCAAGGGAACTAATTTTATAAGGGAAATTGTTGCCATAGTCGTAAAAATATACACGTGGCGCCCCCAGAGCAGGCTTCTTATTTCTTTGGTCAGGCTTTAATCAACTTTACTACTAGCGGGTAGTATATAGTACCTAGGTATTAGGTAAATTTCATCAATATTCATTCTTATCAATTTGGGTTGTAAGATATTGGATGAAATAAACTACCTCCGGCGGGTACCGTGAACAAACTCAAGGTAGGTTTGAATTATCTTTGAGTAGGTACCTACCTACCTACTATACTATGTTATACACAATACTTACCGTAAAGTAATTATAGATACCATTTTTAGTCCATTGAATAAAAAGTTCTAGAGTGCGTGAGTTAGTAACGTAAGATGTTTCTTCGGAAACATGTCAAGAGTCCTTAGGTAATAAACATACTAAAACCCCGGGACACTAGGAGGAGCCCCGGAGTGGGGGGAGGGGTGGAAAGGGTCAATTTTTTCATTTTTCGCTTAAATCTCAAAAACGGTACATGTTAGAGAAAAACTTTCAAGGAAAAGTTGAAAAGCCATAAAATTATCTACAAGTTGTACCTAAATCATTTTTTCCTATATCCTACCGTTTCTGAGTTACATGCAGTAAAAAATTATTTTGGCTCAAACAATTTCCCCATACTGCATACCCATGTTTATCACATCAATCGATCAAAAAATATTTCTTTCTTCCAAAAAACTCAAATGTGCAACTTGTGACCGGTACTGATAGATTGCTCTTAATTAGGTCTATAATTGGTAAAATAAACACATTCCTCCATGGAAGCGTTTAGGAGGAATCGATTGTCAAAATATTATATTAGGGTAGTTTGAGTTACTGAACTTGATCTTTTTATTTTTTTCTTCCAAAAAAACTCAAAAGTGCAACTTGTGACCGGTACAGATAGATTGCTCATAATTAGGTCTATCATTGATAAAAATACCAGATTCCACCACGGAGGCGTTTACGGGGAATTGAATTTTATTAGGGTAGTTACGATACTTGAACTTTTTATTTTTTTTCTTCCAAAAAGCTCAAAAGTGCAACTTGTGACCGGTACTGATAGATTGCTCTTAATTAGGTCTATCATTGGTAAAAAAAACACATTCCTCCATGGAAGCGTTTAGGAGGAATTGATTGTCAAAATATTATATTAGGGTAGTTACGCAACTTGACCTTTTTATTTTTTTTCTTTCAATAAGCTCAAAAGTGCAACTTGTGACCGGTACTGATAGATTGCTCTTAATTAGGTCTATAATTGGTAAAAAAAACACATTCCTCCATGGAAGCCTTTAGGAGGAATCGATTGTCAAAATATTTTATTAGGGTAGTTTGAGTTACTGAACTTGATCTTTTTATTTTTTTCTTCCAAAAAACTCAAAAGTGCAACTTGTGACCGGTACAGATAGATTGCTCATAATTAGGTCTATCATTGATAAAAATACCAAATTCCACCATGGAGGCGTTTAGGAGGAATTGAATTTTATTAGGGTAGTTACGATAATTCAACTTTTTATTTTATTTTTCGAATTTTTCACCTTTCATGGGATGTAGCTCGAAAACGGCTGCGAATAGAAAAAAATTATTTAGGTACAACTTGTAGATAATTTTATGGCCTTTCAACTTTTCCTTGAAAGTTTTTCTCTAACATGTACCGTTTTTGAGATTTAAGCGAAAAATGAAAAAATGGACCCTTTCCCCCCCTCCCCCCACTCCGGGGCTCCTCCTAGTGTCCCGGGGTTTTAGTATGTTTATTACCTAGGGACTCTTGACATGTTTCCGAAGAAACATCTTACGTTACTAACTCACGCAATCTAGACCCCCCTTGGAGGGACTCATTCAATGGACTATTTGTTATTATGGGCAACAAAACACACATCGACCCTTAAAGTATAACTTGTCGTAAAAGCCATTTTGGCCAAAATGAGCTTTTAATACCATTGGAATCAGCTTTTTGAGCTCTATCGATCTGTATTTTTAAAATCTTTAATTTCGAAAATTAGTGTCTTTTACAATGCACTCTGATTTACATACAAAACCAGTTTTAGTTTTTTTAATTAGTCGTAATGAACAATTTTGACAATGAAATTTAAAAATTGTGTTTTAAGATACAATATTTGTCTTTGTTTGGCTATTACTACATAATGCTAATAACAACATAAAAAATAAACATAATTATTGCTATCTATCCATGCTATCTCTGAAACTATTAGACCTACAAGAAATTAAGTTTGTTAATATGAAAGGGATTCAAGATCTAAAAAAAAATAACTTATCGGAGCCAATATAACTTTATCCCTTCAAAAGTTATGAATTAATTAAATTTGACCATTTTCGTTTTAAGCTCGTCCTGTAAAGTACCATTTTGGCTTTTACTACAAGTCATACTTTAAGGGTCGACATAATACTTACTATAATTTTATATTAAATCAGTAAATTAGCTAAAATAATAAAACATTCTGCTGAAATTATAGCTAAATAATTTATGTTGAGGCTTCGGTCTGTATTGAAGAATAAGGATCGGATAGACATGGCTGTATATGCCACCACTTTTGCCTTTCTCTTGACTAGGATATTAAAAAACAAAAACTGAATGAATTAGATTAGATAGGTAACAAAAACGAACGAATGTGTTAAAAATTGAAATTTATTATAACTAGGTACCTAGGTACGTATTTAATTTAGGTAGGTATTCAAATATTCACAGCCAATCTTGCAATTAGTAAATGGCACCAAATGTAAATCATTAAATCACATTTGCCTTAAAAATATTTTGGTGTAAATGATTTATTTTGTACATGACTGTACCAGTAGGAATAAAATAACCTTTGATATCTTCAAAATGGCTAAAGGACAAAGTCTAGATTTTTGCATTTGTGCCTGACAAAGTAGCGACAAACTCCTCGTGCAATCAGATTCAATCTAGGTGCTGTAGTTCCAGAGATATAAGAAATGGTGATGCTGGGTTGACGTCAACCCAGCGGAGACAGTAACACAACCGTATAACTTTTAAACGGTGTAACGACGAAGTCTAAATTTTTGTATGTAAGCCTGACAAAGTAGCGACAAAACCCTCGTCCAATCCAATTCGAGCTAGGTGCTGTAGTTTTGGAGTATTAAGAATGGTGATGCTGGATTGACGTCAGCCCAGCGGAGACAGTAACTCGCCCTTATAACTTTTGAACGACTGGCTGACAAAGTCTGACAAAATATGACAAAATCTACTTTACTATCGACTAAAGGCCTGTATAGTTGAATTCGCGAAATTCGATCACGGTGATGCTGGGCTGACGCCAACAATAACAGTAATTAAAAAAATAGTTTATTGCTAGTACCGCCAATAGCAGGCCTAGCTGAACACGCGCATCGCGTCTCTTTTCGTTAGGTAATTACGGACATTAGAACAACAACGATGCAAAGTCCGGAATAGTCAGCTTAGCGTGCTCTTGACTGTACAATAAGAATAATAGCCATCGAAACCAGTAATAAATAAGTTCCTACTTATAAACAAATAATAATAACTGAATTCTTTCATCCTTATTAATACCTACCATTCGCTCAATGTATTAATAATAATTCCTCTCTTTACGGTCAAGTAAACACGCGGCCCGCGATTCTCTCCCTTATTCAACAGACATAAGAGCGACGTAAAGTCTAAAGTTCAGCTTAGCTTGCTCTTTAATGAACCTACATTAAAATACTTACCTACTTATATTATGTACGTATTTACTTTCAATGTTCACCTACTAGGCGGTATTGCAGACTATTTAATGAAAAATATAACAATGGCTAATACAAATTACCTTTCATTGATCTTCGGAATTAAAAAAAAAAAGACACGTCCGATCCAGTCTTTTTTCTTCTATTTTTGCACCCATAATATATACACAGCAGCATCTGTCGCTTCGTCCAAAAACAGATTTTTTTTAAGTCATAATTTGAGCGATCGATCGGAGCGGCGGCGCGGCGGCGCACAGTGGTTCAGGATTCAAAATTAGTGGACATTGACTCCAAAGTCGGAATTTCGACCTGATTTTTTTTTCTTAGGTTCTTGATGACATTTCAAACCACTTTTACTCTTTCACGTTTTATCGAAAAGTGTATAGTTATCAAGATATATATTATTTTAAATAAAAATGTATGGAGAAAATTACATTTATTTTTTTTTCTATAAATGCCGGGGTTTGCCGAGTGTTTGGAGACATAGCCATGTTATATCAAGTGGTCAGGATTATAAAAATCAATTCAACGAGTCCGGCAGAACCCGGCAGCGCGAAAAAATGATGTTTGAAAAAAATACATATAAAAACGTTATTTTCCAAAGATTGTGATGTTATTTGAGATGATTTATTATTTTATTGTATTTTTACATTTGACTACATAAAATAATTGAGAAATATTTCAAATAAATCGTAAAACAAAAGCTTTTTTTTTAAATATTGAATAACTTTTCTCGCATTCCATACTAAGTGCGCACTTTTTAACTTTATTTTACTTTTCTATTCTCCTTCAACTTAGACAAAAAATTACATTGAAATCTTCTTCTGTATGGGAATCCAAAATAGAGCTTGAACGTCTTTTTTCTGCGTATTACTGAGGTCTTCGAAGCTTTTTCTAATCACCGTTTCAGTAGAAATGCCAACTTCTATATTCATATTCATATTCATATTTATTTATTCGTAAACAATAAAATTGTGTTCGAAACTTAATCACTAATTACAGAATTATTAAAAATACACTAGAAAATATATATAATAAATATAAATATATAATCGAAAAACAAAACATTAAAAACAAATAGCAAAGAGCTTTTGAGATGAGTCGTCTTAGTAAATATAGACAAGGCAATGAACAAACAAATGAGTCATCGGGAATACTGAAATCTGATTGGCCCTAACTTGTTGCTGTCTTTAATCACCGCTAGTTGCGAACCACATCGTGAATCTTTTAGCAATGCAAGTTAATATTCCGTTAAGCACTACATAGCCGCCTACCAGACACAAGTCCAAGGCCAGGGAGCTTCTACTGGCGAGAAGAGCCGAGGAGGAGAGCACTACATCTCAGATTCTGAGCACCACAATCCAATGATGGCCACAATACAACCATCCAAAGATGGCAACATCGGTCACGCCGATCCCCCATAACCGAGTCCTTTGATGAGGCCTGCGCAGAATGCCCCCGCAAGAGCCGCAAGGCTGACGCAGGAACCCCTCTCTCCCGTAGAGAGAGAGTGAGAAGACCGCTTACATATTCCGTTAATTTTGAGTTCATTCTGGATTGGGTATTTATTTAGATTTTTTCAGGAAACTCAGTTATTATATAAAGATATTTAAGACTTTAAATTATTTACATCAAGTTATTGTGTCGGAAATTCCATGTGAGATATCTCAAGAAGACTGATATTATCAAATAATTGTAAATACATTTCACTCAGCGCCTTTTGGATAAGTGGAGAAATGCAGACTTTATAGATAGAGACTCAGGATGAAAACTTTCATGAACCGGAAGGTGAGCCGCAAGTGGTTAGAAACCGACATTCCTTGGCCAACTTGCAGCACGGTTCATTGAAAAGCGCTCTTTGAAGGTTCAAGTGAAATCGTTATCGAGGACACTGTTTTCACGCATGCTGAAATTCCAGTTACCAGTGTCTGTACTGCGGAAGTTGGCACTTGTACTGAAACGGTAATTAGAAAAAGCTTCGAAGACCTAAGCAATAAGCAGAAAAAAAGACGTTCAAGCTCTATTTTGGATTCCCATACAGAAGAAGAGCTTAAATATTATTTTTATCCAAGTTGAAGGAGAATGGCAAAGTAAAGTAAAGTTAAAAATACACACTTTGTATGGAATGCGAGAAAAGTTATTCAATGTTTTAAAAAAAAAATTTTTTATTACTACTTTTTTGAAATATTTCTCAATTATTTTATGTAGTTAAATGTAAAAATACAATAAAATAATGAATCATCTCAAATAACATCACAATCTTTGGAGAATAACGTTTTTATATGTATTTTTTCAAACATCATTTTTTCGCGCTGCCGGGTTCTGCCGGACTCGTTGAATTGATTTTTATAATCCTGACCACTTAATATAACATGGCTATGTCTCCAAACACTCGGCAAACCCCGGCATTTAAAGAAAAAAAATAAAATGTAATTTTCTCCATACATTTTTATTAAAAAAAAATTATATCTTGATAACTATACACTTTTCGATAAAATGTGAAAGAGTAAAAGTGGTTTGAAATGTCATCAAGAACCTTAGAAAAAATAAATCAGATCGAAATTCCGACTTTGGAGTCAATGTCCACTAATTTTGAATCCTGAACCACTGTGCGGCGTAATAAAGACACGTCACGCGCGCGCGGCGAGTGTTCGCGGACTGATATAGCCCTGCCTTTTGCCGGCCCGGCCGGCATTTCGGCCGGTCATACCTATTCTTCAGAGTGAATCCCCCCTGCCATAACCTCGCTCTTCTATGATGAGATATGACGGACGATAACAAAATATATAACTTTGACTTGTCTATCTTCGGTCAGAGAGTCAACTTCAGTCTTCTGTATAATAAAATTGTAGAGGTTGAAAGTCGAGAAAAACAATGTTAAAAAAACAGGGATGTATTAAAAAATGAAATAGATTATAATAATAATACCCAGAATTTTTTTTGTTTGTTTATTTGACAACGCCGGCGTAGCCGCGAGCTGACGGCTAGTATAAAAAAAATTGTAGGTTAGTTAATTACCTACATAACCTGTAAGAGAATCTTTTCGTTTTCGTTAAATGGGATTGTCTTCTACTGACCTTTATGTTTGGCAACCAACTCTGCAGAAGTTCCCGCTCGGCGTCGGCTAGCTCGCCAACGCGAACTTTTTTCGACTTAACCATATTCCACCCACAATTAACGCACCTCTCCGCGTTCGGAAAGCGACAGTTGACTGACATGACGATAGACAAAATAACTAGCGCGGTTTATAAATCGTAACTACAACAATATTCCAATTATTTAATTAAAACGACGAGCAGGTCTTAACCGTGCCGTGAACGAAAACAAAATGGCAGATGTGCGTCATGCTGACAGCTGTCAAGTGTCATTTGTTATTACGTTTCGTTACACGTTTTCATTTTTATACTTGTAAGTATCTAATAAAAATGCTTCTAAAATGAAGTTTATTTTGTAAATACGTTAAGAGTCTGTTATTTTTATAGTGTGATTCTAGTTTTATACGAGAAATGGTTTGGTGATTAAATCACAATGTAACCGGCATGCATTGCGGATCACTCGTGAAGAAACATAGTGATCAACTAAAGCTACAACTTGTTCAAGATAACAAACTAATGGGGATAAGTTTGTCTAGCCTGGCTAGTCACACAAGTTTCTGTTTTTAATAAAATGTTAAAGCGTATTTTAGTACGGAAAATTAATGCAGGTAGCGTTGTATTGTATGTCAGTTCTCTTCTTGGTCGTTTTTTCCGATTATTGTTTGGATTTGCGTAGTGTTGCTACACCTGGCCTACTATGTAAGTAGCGACAGGCTAGAGAAGCTGTCAAACGCGACATATTGACAGAACTACTATTGCTCTAATGTCACTATGTCGCGTTTGACAGCTTCTCGAGCCTGTCGCTACTTACATAGTAGGCCTACTGGGATATTAAATTTAATATATTACCTGTGTACGGTTCATGAACGTACAATTCTAGTATGCTTACTTTGCGCTCTACTTTTTACATGTAGAAGCCGCGGATTATTGTAGTTTAATAGTTTACGAACATCTGCTCAAAACGCACGGGTCACGAGAACTCAGCAACATAAGCGATACACAGCCACGAGCCGCTGCTGTAACACTTTTACTTAAATATAATATTTTATGATATTATATTATTTATTTCAACAACTCTTCTAAACGATCGTGTGGTAAAGAACTGACGCCCAGAGCTGAACCATACAACCTGCATTCCTACAGTGTATTGAAATGCAAGCCTCAGGTGTATTGCACTTGTGCGTTTGCGTGCAGGTTCTACGCGGCGGAAGTGACGTGCGCGCTGCAGTTCCTGCACGGCCACGGAGTCATCTACCGCGACCTGAAGCTGGACAACATTCTGCTGGACAACGAGGGCCACTGCAAGCTCGCTGACTTCGGCATGTGCAAGGAGGGCATACTGGGTCAGTTCACATTACCGTTTTTTAACCCCCGACGAAAAAGAGGGGTGTTATAAGTTTGACGTGTGTGTCTCTGTCTGTCTGTCTGTGGCATCGTAGCTCCTAAACGGATGCGCCGATTTTGATTTAGTTTTTTTTGTTTGAAAGGTGTCACTATCGAGGGTGTTCTTAGCTATGATCCAAGAAAATATCTTAGCCATTTGAAGATTATCAGCTCTTTTCTAGTTGTTGGAAGGATCAAATAACAGTTTTGTGTCGGGGGTTATTAAATATTTTAATTTAGTGTTTTTTTAATTGACCTATGCTTGAGTCGAAAAAGTACGACGGATCAAGCTTCACCGGACTTGCGGGGGAGCGGAAGACTACCCCAAAAAAAAAGTCATATACCAACGCGTCTAGAGGCGGCTCAAGGGAGCCTCGGACCACGGCCTAGCGCGTTGATATTGAAAAACATCGTGAAGGAGACGACGCCTGAGGGGCTCCGTCTCTGATTGTCAATTCTGATTTTGGTTATTTTCCACAGACGAATTCTGCTAGACAAAAGCCCTTACGAGTCTATGCTATCCATATTAAGCGTCCTCTCGCGACCCTTGCCAGTCAGACTTATGGTGCTTGAATAATCGTTAATGCCCCATAATTATTATGTCCCCACCGAGGGATCTTGTATCGGGGTAAACGGAGACTTAGTGACCTTGCTGGCCCATTGCAAGTTGGTACACTTGACACACAACCTTTTTTCGCAAGTATATGCAAGTTTTCTCAGAGTGCTTTCTTTTACTGTAAATTCAAATAATCATCGACACCTAATTTGACTATTTTATTGTATGTTTGAGATTTTTTTTATAAATAAATACGTGGATATTTTTCAGACGGTGCGACTACAACGACCTTTTGCGGCACACCGGATTACATTGCGCCAGAGGTAAACTTAAACACCACGAAATAGATGCAACAAGCCCTTTCATTTTATCATGATATTTAGAGGTGGTAATTTAAAAATAATGTTAATTTCCCGATTGATGCTGATTGTGCCATCCATGTTACAAGTCCATTTTTGGGCCACGGATTAACATACGTGCACTAATAAATCGGTGACAGACGTACGGACAGACATACAAGTGGTCTTACACGAAAGAAAGAATATAGTTATATTTCAAGACTCAAGGCACATTACTGAGATGTAAATAAAACACAAACATATAATACAAGAAAAAAAATCACGCATGCATATGGCGCTTGTTGTTCGCGCTAGTGTTCTGTCTGTGATTTTTGATGTACGGAATTTGAAAAATGTTCGTTGTTTGTCTAGATCCTGCAAGAGCTGGAGTACGGAGTGTCGGTGGACTGGTGGGCGCTGGGCGTGCTGCTGTACGAGATGCTGGCGGGGCAGCCTCCCTTCGAGGCGGACAACGAAGACGACTTGTTCGAGTCCATACTGCACGACGACGTGCTGTATCCAGTGTGGCTGTCGCGCGACGCCGTGTCTATACTCAAGGGGTAAGTGGGGACAACGCTGGGGTAAAGGGGTTATACCCGTGTCTATACTCAAGGGGTAAGTGGGGACAACGCTGGGGTAAAGGGGTTATACCCCGTGTGGCTGTCGCGGGACGCCGCCGTGTCTATACTCAAGGGGTAAGTGGGGACAACGCTGGGGTAAAGGTGTTATACCCCGTGTGGCTGTCGCGCGACGCCGTGTCTATACTCAAGGGGTAAGTGGGGACAACGCTGGGGTAAAGGGGTTATACCCCGTGTGGCTATCGCGCGACGCCGTGTCTATACTCAAGGGGTGAGTGGGGACAACGCTGGGGTAAAGGGGTTATACCCCGTGTGGCTGTCGCGCGACGCCGTGTCCATACTCAAGGGGTGAGTGGGGACAACGCTGGGGTAAAGGGGTTATACCCCGTGTGGCTGTCGCGCGACGCCGTGACTATACTCAAGGGGTGAGTGGGGACAACGCTGGGGTAAAGGGGTTATACCCCGTGTGGCTGTCGCGCGACGCCGTGTCTATACTCAAGGGGTGAGTGGGGACAACGCTGGGGTAAAGGGGTTATACCCCGTGTGGCTGTCGCGCGACGCCGTGTCCATACTCAAGGGGTGAGTGGGGACAACGCTGGGGTAAAGGGGTTATACCCCGTGTGGCTGTCGCGCGACGCCGTGACTATACTCAAGGGGTGAGTGGGGACAACGCTGGGGTAAAGGGGTTATACCCCGTGTGGCTGTCGCGCGACGCCGCACAGTGGGATTATGGAGGAAAAAAGTATAATTTAAGATAGTTATCTTTAGGATAGTTTACAATTTTATCATGAAAAAGATACCCTTAGATATGTTTTGCAACATAGATAAAACATATAACTATTTATGGTACAGAGTAAATCGTGCATCAAAGAACACTAAACCAAGCCAGTATTTCCAGACCAAATATTTGTCTTTTTTTTAAGCTGGTATAGTCAAAACTCGTGGAGTTTTGAGTTTACGTCTATATTCATTAAGAATGTTTATAGTTTTGGCAATATAAAACCATTATCGTTGCACAATTATTTATTTATTTATTTTAGTTTTTTATATACTGAGACTTTTTTTTTTACTTTTTCTGTCATTCGAGGTTCATAAGTATCGATCTGCAAGCTGCTACCGGCTAATTTCATCATAGTATTATAGAACTAACCCTCACAAACAAATAGATACAAAATTCAGCTGCCACCATCTGCCTCAGGATGATTAAACCAACGTTTACTAGCCGACAGTAAAAATAATATAAATATGCGTTTTTAAAACGAGCTGACGAATTATTATCTAATTTAACGAGTGTTATCTAAAATCATAAAAAAAATTATTGTAGATAAAATAATAGTAATATCAAATATATCAAAACAATATTAGCTAATAACTACCCTCAATAAAAAATAAAATTGTTATTCTGCAATAAAAAGTATTATGTTATCCTCAATAACCCAAATAATTTGATAGTTGTTATTTTTTGTGTCATTCACTCTCGTTAACCTGAGATGCAACAACAATGTCGACTTTAACATTTTGAAATTCGGAATTAGTAGAAATTGCGTTGTCTTGTAATAGAGATCCAGAGAAGTGTATCGAAATTTTAAAAAGTACTTAAATATCCTAACGTAACTGTAGGTAAGTAAGTGCTGTTGGGAACCTTAAAAAAGAATTGACAAAAAATTTTATGCCAAGGTTGGTTCAAAAGTGGCAAGCAGCTAATCGAACCAAAAGCCTCTTACTTACAAACAATAAAGAATGGTTGGCTCTAAATTTAACAATTGATGCAAGTTCTGCTTCTGTGAGTGATATAATTTTGCATTCTTGTTTTTAAAAAAAGGCGATTAAAAATAAATATTATAAAAAAATTTTGATCCTTGAAGCCATTGTAGCATGAAGCCTTTGCAGTAAATACTTATTACAGGTTTGGTACCTTGATATTATCATTATTCTACAAGAATATTTAATAACAAACAAGAATACAAAGTAAAAATACACATATAGTCATGTATTGTATTAATAAACAATATTTTCCGCACGCCCATACATAGCTACCCACTGTGCGCCGTGTCTATACTCAAGGGGTGAGTGGGGACAACGCTGGGGTAAAGGGGTTATACCCCGTGTGGCTGTCGCGCGACGCCGTGTCTATACTCAAGGGGTGAGTGGGGACAACGCTGGGGTAAAGGGGTTATACCCCGTGTGGCTGTCGCGCGACGCCGTGTCTATACTCAAGGGGTGAGTGGGGACAACGCTGGGGTAAAGATAATGTGTGTTAAGGGATACTATTTTGGTTCAGATTTGACCTCGGAACTATAAATTAAAAAAAATGAAATTGGTTTTATATTTTGTTTAGATTCATGACGAAGAACCCGGCGCGGCGGCTGGGCGTGGCGGGCGGCGGCGCGTCCATCAGGCAGCACGCCTTCTTCAGAGACATGGACTGGGACGCGCTGCAAGCGAGGCGCCTGCGACCGCCCTTCAGACCCAGAGTGGTCAGTTATACACACACACACACACACACACACACACACATATACACACTAGTATACATGAGGCGCGTCCATAAGGCAGCACGCCTTCTTCAGAGACATGGACTGGGACGCGCTGCAAGCGAGGCGCCTGCGACCGCCCTTCAGACCCAGAGTGGTCAGTTATACACACACACACACACACACACACACATATACACACACACACACACATATACACACTAGTATACATGAGGCGCGTCCATCAGGCAGCACGCCTTCTTCAGAGACATGGACTGGGACGCGCTGCAAGCGAGGCGCCTGCGACCGCCCTTCAGACCCAGAGTGGTCAGTTATACACACACACACATATACACACACACACACATATACACACTAGTATACATGAGGCGCGTCCATCAGGCAGCACGCCTTCTTCAGAGACATGGACTGGGACGCGCTGCAAGCGAGGCGCCTGCGACCGCCCTTCAGACCCAGAGTGGTCAGTTATACACACACACACACACACACACACACACACATATACACACACACACACATATACACACTAGTATACATGAGGCGCGTCCATCAGGCAGCACGCCTTCTTCAGAGACATGGACTGGGACGCGCTGCAAGCGAGGCGCCTGCGACCGCCCTTCAGACCCAGAGTGGTCAGTTATACACACACACACACACACACACACACACACACATATACACACTAGTATACATGAGGCGCGTCCATCAGGCAGCACGCCTTCTTCAGAGACATGGACTGGGACGCGCTGCAAGCGAGGCGCCTGCGACCGCCCTTCAGACCCAGAGTGGTCAGTTATACACACACACACACATATACACATACATGAGGCGCGTCCATCAGGCAACAGTAGGCCGGGACAACGCTAGGCCGATTTGTATTGGGATTGTAAGATGGTGACGTGTTGTTTGTTTGTTCGCAGCGCTCCCGCAAGGAGGCGGTGAACTTTGACGCAGAGTTCACGAAGGAAGAGCCCACTCTCACGCCCGTACCCATGGACGTGATCCGCACCATCAACCAGGTACATACACACACACACACACACACACACGAACACACACGCACACGGACACACACACACACACGCTGTATTAGTGGCTCTGAGCTCTACTTTTCATTTTTGCCCAGTGTCTTTTTTTTAAATTCACCTATGCTTGTGCAAGCTTCACCGGACTTGCCCAAGGTGGCTCTTTTTTCTCGGTCGGGTCAAAATCTGGGCGACCGAGTTATCATTACTGACTAACTACAACAAAGCTACACAAGCTGTAAATTTTTTAAACATTTTGAAATTGGACTTTTCACGAATTAAGCATTTTGCAAACTGAATTTCCTGCACCTAAACGGTTTATAGCAATAAGAAGAATGAATATAAAACAAGAGTGTGGTTTACAAGATAAATAAATAGATAAATGTAACAGCTGTCAAAACAGGCTTCATTAAGTTTAAGCAACGACTTTATACATTGCAGGAGGAGTTCCGCGGCTTCTCATTCGTCAACAAGGACTTCAACCCCTCCGCGCCGCCCCCCGCGCACTGAACACACACATACACACACTCACACACACACACTCACACACTGTGACACCCCTCAGCCGCTAACAGTGGAAGCAGTTCCGGAATACACCGCCAGGTGCCGCTGCGAGTTTCAACTAATTATGGTTCGAGATTGAAATAAAACAATCTTATTTTTACTCTACAGCTGGCTGCCAGTATCATGTCTAAACATTTTTATGGTATTGTTTTTGGGCCAGTTTCCAGGTGAATGAAAAGTCAAAATTTCGCAAAGAGGGGTATTTGTGGAAAGAGTTTAAATGCTAGAAGTCGCAACGCGCTTAGAAAAGTTATGGTTCGGTTGAAGCCATTTTATTTTCCGCATTTATGTCTCAAATAGAAAAACTGTCCACAGGCAAACTACTGAATACCAAAAATATTCATTACATACTATAATTTCTTTTAACTGACCGGGTGCCATTTTGTTTTGGCTGATATAGCGCCATCTCGTGTCGCATCTTGTGAAACACACAATTATCAATAGCTTGTATTTATTCACCAATCAGAAATCGGTACCCTCCTGATGCGGGCAGCCGGTGTTTATAAATGTAACTGATTAGCAGTGTGAGAGAGACAAAAGTAGGTTTTACTCGGTGTCTCTTTCACTCTCTTTATGCGATATTTAATGGCCATTTTGTAGTATGTATGTATGTATTATTATGAAACTGAAAATCTTTCCTTCAGAATGTGAACCGAAAAGTAAAAGCATTATCCAAGTCGACAATTTTCATTGTTATGATATTTTGGGTGTGTAGGCATTTCTAAAATTAAATTTAAGGTAGTATAATTAATTTATATTAACTTTTTTCGGTTGCACATTTTAAGGGAAACAAGCAGTTCCATAAAGCACATCAATAGCTTTATCGGGAGTGGATAAATCGTGTTAGATCACTTTGAAGAATTTGGCGGTGGTATTTCGCATGCGTCCATATGGAAGTCTGCAGTTGAAGGGTCGTTTGGAGCTGTTTCACGAAACTACGATATGCAAGTTATAGATACAATTTGATCTCCATTGCGTAGCCGATTGGTCTGAATTTGAAACAATTTCATTTTTATCATAACGGCTACGCAATGTAAGTCAAAATATTCTTGTGATTTGTAAATAGCAGTTTCGTTTAAACTCCCTATAGTGAGAATGTCGTCTTGCAGTCGGTGGGTTATATTTAAAGGTGTGGGGCGCTATATTGTTTTCTTATGAATATCTGTCCAATCGGCGCGTTGCGTCGCGCGCTATCATTGACGAATCTTTGGTGGTTTTGGTCCGACACTTTTGACCTTGACGGTATGTTACAGTTCTCAAAACGGTTAAGGTGGCGATTTCAATCGCAGCAATAATATTCAGCATTTTCAAGTTATTTAGTAACATAACTCCTTCTGCAGTCTGGTTTGTACTGGTTTAACATCATAACAATGAGACTTAGTCAGTCAGTCGGAGAAAAAATAATTAGTAATATAATAAGGCATTTACTAGCTTTAGCCAACTCTGAAAGTTTTGAGAACTGCAGTCAGACGTCAGTCAGTGTCTCGCGGGAAACGATCCGGCGAATATTTTAGTAATTCACCATTTTAAGTGCAGCATAAATTATGTGTGGGAGACAGCGACGAAACTAAATCACTTGTGAGGTCCCGCGGGACGGCCGCAGGGTGCGGACCGACACCACTAGACAACGCGCTAACATATTATAGAAACAAAGAAATAATTTAGGAAAAACGTCGCAGTCTTATTTCGTTGGAGCGAAAAGTATATTTTCCATTGAGATTACCTATTATAACGATATATTGAGAGGTTAGAGCAATTATCGATTGTTGTAAATATTGAGAAAAATTTAATGCATATACCGGGTGTGGAGTGAGCGCGCCGCGTGACGTCACACGCGCGTCTCGCTCGCGAAGGCAGCGTGTGATAAACAAGTACGCTCAGGCGGCGATAACATTACTCCTTCGACTAATTTATCGCCAGAATTCCCAGCGAATATGATCGCTTTGACTCATGGTTTTAGAATCGAAATACCTACACTGGTCAAAATTTACATATTTAACTTAAGTAATATACATGTTATTAAAAAATATAACATGTATATTATCGACATTTTACGAGTAATATCACTTTTTCCATTGATTTGGTATTTCATTTTGGAAAAGATCGGAAAAATTATACAAGTCTGAATTCAGCCTTAAATGTAATCAAAAACGTGCATTTTATCACATAAATCCCTCGTGAGTGTGTCGTGAGCCGTGAGAGGTGCGTGAGAGGTGCGTGAGAGGTGCGTGAGAGGTGCGCGAGAGGTGCGCGGCGCGCGGGCGGCAGTAAACCCCATTCGCGTTAGTAGCGTGTTGTTGTTGTGTGCGTGAGGCGAGAGTGTGCACGCCCCGGGTAGTGTGGACATGCCCTTACGTTGCTCTTATGTTGGCTACACTTTATATTCTGTGGCCTTTATGAAGTAAACAAAAAACTTAAATTATGTTGAATATTTTTTATCGGTGTTGCTATTTTAAAATCGCGTCACTTTATAAAGCTACGACAAATCTTCGCAATGAAGATGTAAAGGTGCTGCAAGTGCAATCTTTATTATGTTTATGTTAAAGCCAGTTTTCGCGAGTTTTCTCCGAGGCTTAGTTTGAAATCTCTTGAGAGATCTTGGGTTTGTGAACCCCGAATAACGAATGTATCCCATTTCTAGTCCTTCGTTGTGTATCAAGTGATTGCGTAGCATAACGTCCTCAATACTCAGCCAAGTGCGAGAACACGCATAATTTTATATCGAATTTGTGCTATACACATGAGATTTTATAGTTTATCCTATATTTGTTATAATTATTTAAGCGTATTGTACTGAGAGTACAAAGTGCGTAGTCAAAGTAGTACTTAGTGGCAAGGCTACTACACCAGTGAATAAAATATACTTACGCTCATTTTACAATGTTCTAAATATTATTACTGATATTCGGCAGTCGGTAGCTTACAGCGCGATGTAATAATGTAGACATTTGTTGGCAACATTGTTCAACTTTCCGCCACGTTGGCAACTGTGAATACTTGTACAGCCAATCAATGTAAGGTATCGCGGAGTGACCAGTAGTGAAAAGTTACCATTTTGGCAACATTGAACATGTTGTTAGAATCGAATAGATTTAAAATGTTCATTATTTATTAATACTATTCGAAACTTCGGAAGTATGAAAGAAAAGTAGTATATTATTCTATTTGAACTTTCTTTTATATACCTTTTTTACACACGGAAAATCTGAGTAAGTTTACCTATGAGATAACAATCCGGATCAATTTGTTATATTTTTCTATTATTTTTATGGTTATTTTTACTAACCCTTATTTATTTTGTATGTGAAATGTTTGAAATGTACGTTATTTTTATTTTAGATCAAATTTTATTTTATGCTACTACGTTCATGAAAGGGAATCGACCTTAGAAGTGGAAGTGTTTTCTCGAGGCGTTTACTTAGATTTGTCATATATTTGGAAGTATATATATGCACAGCGCTGGAAGCTACCGAGGGCTGCCGAATAGCTTATTTTGTTACTGTTTGTAAGGAGTCAGGTGTTGATTCTAACAGCCCACTTTTGCATAGTTTATTTTGTGAGCAGTATTCTACTTAGTATTATTCCTGTAGATATAAACGCATAAACCAAAGGTGTTAAGTTTAATTTTTTAGCTAATTATTTAGTTGTAATTATGTTAGTGAGAATGTTTGTGGGGCGGGCCGGGTAGCGCAGAGTTCAAGCACAAAATGTAATGCTTTATGTAGTTTTAGTGTACGATAATATAAATAAATATAAATTAAAATTCTCTGTACGTACGTGTTCCCTGCGTAATGACATAAATATATAAATATATCTTACATTTTGACATACGTATGTGTTATCATATTATTATGTATTTTAACTGTGTCGTTCGTTTTATATGAAATGTTATTTTTTTATTGATTTTGTTTTATAGTAATTGTATGCGTTTGAGCAGTGGGTTTGTGGGGATTGTTCTAAAGCGGCGAGGCTGCCGGCGGAATGGGGATTATAACGGTTTAAGTAAATGTAGGGAAAATATTTGATGGCACTATGAATGTAGCAGGGCTGTTCAATTTGTTAATTATGCCATTGACTCTCGTTTCCAGTTTTGGACCGTTGTTTTGTGCAACTTTCCAAAGATACTTCTCGGGAAAGCAAAAAAGAAATCGATACCTGTCCCCTACACAAAATTACCACTAAGGTTATTCGCAAATAGTCGTTGCGACTTCAAAAAGTGCTATGTGACAATTTGGGTCAAAATTTTAATTGTTACATAGGAGATCTTGGCGTTGCGACTTTAGCCTCCCATGTGACAATCTGTATTTTTGCCCAAATTGTCACATAGGGGATTTTGAAGTCGCAACGATGTAATAGTATTATCCGGGGATGCAATGACGTATTAGCATATTAGAGAGCCCTGTTGCCACGCCGCAGGCTCGCCGCGCCCCCTCGCGTGGTTGTATCTCTCTGTCTTAGTGTAAGCTCGGTGTCTGTGCTGGTTCATTTCGATGTCATCATTCTAATACAAGTTATATTATTATAGCTAGTGCGTAATGTAGTGGCCGCGCGGTAAGTCGCGCGTTTGCATGCTCTGTCAGTTGCCGTCCCGCGCGTTAGTCATTGCGAATTTTGAATGATTGGTTTCTAAGAATGGTTATACTAAAGCCGCGATGGATTAGAAATAAAGGAAAAATACGAAGATGATGACGGATTATCAGGTTTTACACCAGTGTTTCTCTCTCTCTTTCATAAGTATTTACAGATTGAGGGAAAAATCGTCTTCATATGAGTTAAGAGTTATTGCTTATGATGAGGATGCGTATTTTTTATATAAATATGCAAAGAGATTTTGGCGATGAAATATATAAAAAAAATCTGGTTTAAAGTCAAATATAAATATAATGATTATTGTATATTTTATTTTTGTTAACCGGGAAAATTCGCAATATCTGACGTGTGGGTAATGTAATGTTAGTTTAGTGCGGTGCGCACAATTCGAGTGCGAGTGAGTTGTCCGCGCCGCGCCGCTTTCACATTTATATAGAACACGTTTTGTTTGGAGTGTTCTGAATATGCCGACCTCTTGTTATATTTTACCGATTTTTGAAGTAATATTTTTAATTTTTTGACATTATTATTGTAATTTTAAAATATACATTTTATTTTTTGGATCTACGTAAGTTTCCGACGCGGTATGAGGCGTAGTAGTAATGCAATGACGTAGGAGCCTGTAGTCGGATCAATCGCTATGTGTACATGTACAAACACCACAAGTGAGCTATGTATTATATAGAGTTGCACACACAGTTAACGGCTCCTCACAAATTACTATATATATCACTTACAATAACGCCCACTTAATACATTTTGTCGTTATATTATAATACTGTCGATGTGACGCGTCCTTAAAGTCATTGACACAGGGTTAATTTTCCGGTGCTGGTCTTTATTTTTAAGAAAATGACAGCTGTTGAATCGACAATATTTAAAACGACGCTAGGCCTTATTTGACGGCCCCGTAGCTTAGTTGGTAGTAAGCCTGCCTTCGAAGCACAGGGTCGCGGGTTCGAATCCCGCCCAGGGCAAACATTCGTGTGATGAGCGCTGGGTTTGTCTGGATGTTGTAATATATGTATGTATACCAGCTGTCTGACACCCATACATACAGGCTTTGCCTAGTTTGAAGTCAGTTGGCCGTGTGTAAGATATACTTGCATATATTAAACTAAATTCAGTCCTGAGATCGCTCTTGAGTAAAGAGTTGTTTGTTATTGATAAGCTTGTATTGTAGCTGGTCGCTGAGCCACAGGGCGATATCGAAGTGAGAAGTTCTTGAATCGGATTTATTAAGTAGAGCGTACCTACTCAAGGTAGATTTATTCATCCAAGGCTAAATGTACAAAATTAAAGTAAAATAAATTCAATGAAATAAATTGTTGTTAACTAGAGCTTTTTATTTAAAATTTTAAGTTTGAATACTGTCATTTGTGAGGACCCGTATAGGTAATAATTTACGAGAATGTTATTTTTACTCATATTATAATAGTGATCAGTTAGGAGTGCTGGTGACAGCAAAGCTTGTGCGTCAGTCCAGTTCAAATGGTTATTGTAACGTTATATTATAATTTTGAGATTGTGATTCTAATTTTATAGTCAGTTTTGAGTAATATTTATATCGATAGGATTACATGAATGATAATAGCGGGTGTTAAGTTATGCGCGTCTGTCACTGTTTGTGCCAAATACCCCCGAGTGGTTTGTGGCCGGCGGCGGCCAAACTGTACCCACCTCTGGATTTTTTCTAATTCTGTGTATTTAATCTACTTTTTTTCTGCCATTGATGTAAAATATCTTCTGCCTAGTTTTGTCCATACTTAATCGGAAATTTTTAGGAACAATGAAATTAAAGTCTAAAACTTTCAGATTACTCTGAACGGTATTTAACTATAAAGTTGTTGTATTTATGAAAAATATGTTTAATGTTAGGTTAATTACACAAATTAGTAAATGTATCATTCATTTTCAAATGTATAGAGAAACTAAATTTGAGTTATTCACGTCACAAATCACGATGCTACAAATCTATACACCACTGTACGTACTATTTGATGTACATAACATGAACAAAGCAATGTACATCATTGTAGACTTATACCCTGTGAATTTCATTATAGTTGTATAAGGATGGTATACTATTTAAACATTTATAATGGTGTGATGGGATGAAACGTTCATCGGCCGCCGGTGGATACAAATCATTCGCTCACGAATCTTAGTGCAATAAATAGGGTAACAGAACCACTACTTACACAAAGCAAACGCTTCTTACCTGATATTTGATGAACATTTAATGTCTCAAGTCTATCTAGACATTCATTAACTAGTTGATGCTGTATAACTTTCCACTAGTAATCCAGTTTTTGTACATGGAGTTTAACATATACCACGGTATAGAGGCGTTTGCTTCGATAATTTCGAAGGAGGACGCCTTTGTTTTTTTGTAACATCACAATAATAATAATCTCGTCACAAACAAATATATTTATCACTTTATCTGGATCTGAATTGAATCTAAAATAATTATTAAGATGGATAATAATTTAAAAGGGCGTCCCACTTCGTAATGTGGTGTAAAAACAGCTTGTTTATTATGCATCTGAGACATCAAGGAATTTTAGAACAAAAATATAGCAGTTTTAGTTTTCTAAAATCTAATTAGAAATAAAACCTTTTGACTTGTATATTGTTTTAGAAAGTTCGGGACCGTTATTTTTTAATACTTTCTCCCATGCAATGTGCAGTGAGCCACTAGAATATTGTTGCGAGTATTAAATAAATTGCTTGTGACTCAAATTCTGATATCACGATTTTGAGTCACGCGTGCGCCAATGCCGTAACCACACTTCGGGGGAGGGGGGATGCACACACCTCGGCCTAGGGAATGGGCTCTACCTTGGTCTAGGGCATTGCTAGGGAGAAAACCTTAATGGTACAGTCAAAAGCACGCTATGCTGAATAGTTTCGACTTTGCAACGTTCTTATATGTCCGTTGCATAAGTTATGGCGTACCCTGCACTTGACCGTATAAAGTTAAAATATATTTTTTGCGTTATTTTTTGCAGTTATTTTGTTAACAATTTGATAATAGTGTTTGAAAATAATAAATTAGTCTAAATGCATCGAGCATTTGTATAAAACCGTTATTTACACCTTGTAATTCAGAGTCTGAAGACCTGCAGAAAAGGCAACTAAAATGGTTACCATTACCCGAGTAATTACGTAAAAACTCTTTACTATTAATAGATCTTTACGTCTCAGATGCATAAGACGAGAGTTTTCCACTAGACCTCATTCCCTCTGTCCCGATCGGACCAGCGGGAACATCTCCCAAACGCCGCTATCTAGTAACACGACATATCACAGTTCTGTTGGTTCGTCACATATATTCTATATCACCAAGTTTTATTATACGTGTTCTGTGTCAAACATAGCGCAATTTTTGGAAATTATTTAGCGCTATTCTTTGGGGGATATTTTTGTTTACTTTATCGAAGTATGCAAAAGTATATAACTTATTCCCAAACGTGAAATCACTTATAAAACATTGTTGTTTTACAATTTGATGATGATAAACCATCATACTGAGATAATTAAAATTTATTGACACAATAAAAAAATCTCCATAGAATAATGCAAAATAGTTACTACTACTACATGCGGTTGTTTATAATTCTTGTACATAAAAACAGCGCAGTTGAAAGTTACCTAGGCTTAGACCGCGACACGCTTAAAAGAGCGTAGGAAAATAATCGAGATTTTATAATATGAGATAATATACCTATTGTTATTTATTCATACGCCCCTCCAGAGGGATTTCAGTGTAACCTTATTAATGGTGTAATAGGCCTTTGTCGACCATGCTATCCCAATGCGCTTTGGCCGACTTTACAATCCTTGAAAGATTTTATTAATTTGAAGACATTACTTTTTTCTACGTTCTTTTTCGTGCCGCGTCGAAACAATCATTATAAACGACCATAGACCACATATAGCACAAGTTATTTTGTACTCATATTTGGAAGCTTATAAATGTATATTTTGCGCTTCAGAGAGGCGCTGTAAGCCAAAGATGATGATTGTACAAAGTGGCTGTAAGCCCGTTTATTGTGTTAGTTGAATCTTGCCAGTGTCTCGGCACTCGCTATTTGTCGACCGCCAAATGCTGGTGACAGGGAGACAAACTACCGTATTATATACTACATATATACTAGTTCCAAAACTCAGAATAAATATTGGTTCTGTATAATTTAGTTCAAAATTCATAATAGTCTCTTTTTTGCTCTTACTTAAATCAAAATTTCGCTCGCCTTGCAAAATATCAGCTAACTCTCTGTGGAGATGCCCTCAAGATACTATTTAATACGATTAAATAAATCTAAGCTTCACTTTTTGTCATTTTGCGTCGACGGAAATCGTTCAGCGTGACTGAGCACTCGAGTTTTGTTAATAACACGTCAAAATGTTAAACCAAGTCACTACAAGTAACACAAACCATTGATGTGAGAGCCCTGTCATGAGCCTTCGGCGGAGCGTTCGTGTTGACGTAGCTAACAGGCTCCGGGTCTGGTACCGTGGTCGCTACCGCTCTGAACGTGAACTAGCAATGCCAACTTGGAGGAGGCTTGTTCGGCGGCCATACTGAACTGCACTAAAATCTATTGTTATTTAGTTACTAACTTCGTTAATATGTTGAGATGTTTTCGGTATCAGAAAATAAAAAACTAACGTATAATACACAGAAATATAATGCCATGATGGCATGATAATGTAGACATAAACCATATTATAACAAAACTTTTAAACAGCCAAAATGTGTCTATGTTTGTGATATACTCCGTACCAGCTTCCTTCGTACAGTTGACATAATAATCGAGTTGATCCGTCTGTTTATTCCGCATATTAATTATTATATGATTACTTATAATAAAAAAGTTTCTCAGTTTAGAGACGGTAATATCGACATTTTGACACAAAGTAAAATGTGCAGAAAGTCCGCTTCAATTACGCGCAAAAACACAGATAGTAGAGTTGTAAATTACGCGCTATGGTTTTATTTACACAAGGAAATATTGACGAGTCCCAAGGAAATAGTTTAAAAATTTGAGTTACAATTCAATCTAACGCTGAGTTTACAATAACCAGGTTTATTGATTTTCTACTCGTTTGATGCGGTCTTTCTGTGCGTGTATGTTTGGGTGTCCCGAAGGAGCGAACACCAAGCCCGGAGCCTCGAATTATTCGTTACCTGTTTACATCACACTAGGTCACACTAGCTGAGTAAATTAATGCATATAATATAGTTTTATGATGAGATAAATATGTATATGTAATCCTACATGTCTATTAAATCAATGAAAATAGATTATAAAAAACATGGGTGGTTTTATTTCAACACATTTCTTCTTTGATTCCCTAGTTCCAGCATCATTATTATAATAATTTGTGTTCTTTAATTTGTGACAAATTCGTTCATTGTTGCACTCTATCTAATTCAACATCTGAACCACACAAACTAAAGACAGCTGAAGAAGGCGTAACATAGATTGAGATAAGTGCTCGTCCTGAATACATAGCATAGGTTTGACACTATCAGATGAAATATAGTGATGCTGGAATGACGGCAACAACCATATAGGAACATTTGTCATACATAACTTAAACATTTCTCCGGACACGTACACGTTACAACATGACACTATGTATGTATGCCTATTGCTGTTTATCGAAACCTGTACTGTATACACCATCTGAACCTACTTACACAATGGTATATGATTACCTACAATTATCTCGAATATAATCAGATTGAGAAAGTTGTAAACCTCTACAACGTTAAGTTTTGCAAAAAAGATGTATTGCTTATTACTAAGAGATGTTTTGCGAAAATGATATTTTTAGGGCTTAGGATTTAGGACGCTTCTGCTGCAGAGCACTTTATTCCGTACTAGCGACCCGCCCCGGCTCCGCACGGGAAAATGGTTATTGTGGGTTATCCTTCAGTATATTATGCATGTATTATACATATAAACCTTCCTCTTGAATCACTATCTATTAAAAAAAACCGCATCAAAATCCGTTGCGTAGTTTTAAAGATTTAAGCGTACAAAGGGAGGGACATAGGGACATAGGGACAGAGAAAGCGACTTTATTTTATACTATGTAGTGATAGTGATAGTGATACCTAGTATAATTTTTGCATAATGCTGTTGAGTGTTTTTTACGCCCCAGCGACCGCAGTTCTCATCCGAACATACTCCAACGGTAAAGTAATCGGATATATTCCTTCCGGGACATTATTAATGTAATGATGGCTCAGTACTATGTAGGGTAAGTGTATTTACTGCCACTAAACAATGTGCACGCGGGTTGCAAGCTAATGCTGCTGCTCGGAATATCTCGGGTCGTGATCGCCTCTTGGCTGCACGCTACGTCGAACGACAAATAACTTAGCTTTTTAGAGGCTCTATAGCTAGATATTAAGCAGCGCCAGACTCTAATGAAGCGATAGCTGCGACAATAGAGCGAGGCGGGTCGAAGGTCGGTCTAGTCTCGCCACTAAATTACTCCTACCGCAAACAAAGCCATACCATCCGCCGTACAAGGCGCTGGAGAATACTTATGCAGAACCACGCCGGTTTTGGTGCGAACTAATTCGCTAAACAATTTGTTCCTCGCTCGCCCGCTGTTGTATAACATTATTGTTGTTTTAAGGCCGTTGTAGTTATCTCCGTATTTGATTTTGAACAGATTTCGTATTTTCCCAGGCGAAATATGAAGCAGATGCGTTCATAATTTGCCGACAACGCGGTCGCATTCGCCGTATGGCGTAAGTGGCTAACTAACGAAGCATTTTTTTATAGGCGTTCTGAACATTTGTTATAAGTACACAAACTGCCCACTTGTTGCAAACATATTCATTAATCTAATTCACAAAAAATAGGGTTATCATTGTGTTGATCGCGAGGGAGGATTACAATGAGCCCTCTGGAGACAGGTTTTTTTGAGTCAGCTGCACAAGTGGACCGCATTGTGCGATCGCCGCAAGGGCATTAACCATCGCCCTGATACATTTATTGCGATAGATTTATTATTGCTATATCGCTGTTTACAGTTTTACATTGAGGGCTACAGTTTGAATAGGGCGTCATTCGAGTACATTCTCAACAACCCCAAGGGATTGACCCCTCCCTCCGATATTTTAATTTATCTTTTTATTCATTAGAGCGATTATTCTGTTTAGCTGCGCTTAGAGCCGTAAAATCGGATCGATTAACGTTGTATTCGAGTCCATTATAGATTAAATGTAATGGTTTGGGTATATGTGATAAAAGATTTGTGTTCGTTGATATATCGATAGCTGAGCGGATCTGGGCGTGGCGAATCACCGGCGACGGCCGGCGGCTTCTGAATGCGTTTTTGTTTGAGTTCTTCGTGCTCGGAGCTCGGACGGAAGCTGCTTTAATGAAATGCTATTGATGCGAGGACCGAGATGAGGCGAAGGACCAACAGGTTTTGTATTCCGGCTCGAGCCAGTTTTCACGCACTCAATTTAATTTAGTTTACTCTGATTGGAGGCGTGTCTTTTTGAACTAACGTTTAAAATAGATAAGAACCTACATGAATTAAATATCTACATCTACTTCTTCGCGACATTACAATACAATACAATACAATATACTTGACATTATGAGTAAGTAGGTACTAAATGTAATAAGCAATGGCGTTGTCTGAACAGATCCTAGTAGATACCCGCGGACAGGAAACTTTAACCACAGAATACCAAATATAGTAGTCCCTACTTTAACTAAAATCAAAATTAAGAAGAAAAAGTTAAGGTTTGTGCGCGAAATAAGTAGTTGCACTGTGCAAGTGTCTGTGCGATTGCGTAATTTGTTTGCCCTAACAGGGCAGGCTGCCCCTCCCTTGAGAAACCCAATATCATTTTCTAAAAATCCTTTAGGTACTTCACCACAAAACGCCATGATCGCCGCAACATTTATCTACCTACTGCATGGTCTTTATTGCCATTATATCTTCAACAACAGCCATTTCATATTCCGCTCCGATTAGCCGTGCGTCGCGTGAGACGACATCGTGACACGGGCGTTATCCCGTGTTCATTATTTCGCGGTTCACACCTGGCATGTGCAGCGGGCATCACCAAGTCTAATGCGCGCGTCTAACGAGTGTCGTGACCGCGCTGCGCGGGCGCAGGCGCCAGCCGAGGCGCGCACGCAGCCGGAAACTGGAAACTAGCTGATCCGACTGGATTTTTTGCAGTACGTAAACTGCTTCCTGGATCTATGTAGAGGTACGGTCTAAGGAATCATTAAAAGTACGAGTAAATAATGGCGATTGGCGAAAGATAAGGTTTGCAGTAGGAATAGCTTACACGTCATGATTTCGTAATTTAAAAAAATCAACGGTGTGCTTCCGATGAGGGTACTACCAAACTGAACTCATAGGCTGGTCTCTCTCCCTGAAAGAAAAGAGCCTGTTATTTTCGGTAGAGTATTCGCCAACCGCGCGCACCAAACTAAAGTTCTACTTTCTTTTTAATCTGTTGAACTTATGAATGATATTCTTGGTCTCAGTTGGGTCTCGAGACCAATATGGATAATATAGAAAATATTTTTAAAATTTTTATTTATCATCTGGTATGTTCGTGGTAGGTTGATATTGGTATAACACATGGACCTATAGTTAAACTTAAAACTTAAAGGTTTTTTTTCGAAGTAAGATTTACAAATAATTTTTCGACGGCAAATGAAGTAAGTACCTAAATAAGTTTTGCTTAAACCAAGGCTGGACCTCGTTTCATATAAATTACTGAAACTAAACTTCTTTTACGACGTCTGGAGTAATTCTGGGCTTATAATATAATCTTTTAGAAATTGTTGCCAGAAACATATCGGGGCTCAGTCTCTTACATTTCATTCTGGATAACTCATGCACATTATATTTTTCCTCTTCGGTCAGCAGCAAACCTCTATAACATGTTATGGTCGGAAACACCGCAACAAACCGCGACCGGCGCGGGCGCAGCTTCGCGGTTACCTTATCCTAATTGCAACATGGAAATACCCAGCCTTGAAGATAAATAATTGTAATAAGTATCTAAGGTTGTAACGCTGAGCTAGCTTATTAAAACTTGTATCAAGATTCTTCGGAGGTGTTCCCGTAGAGCTTGTAGAGAATCAATTCGATTTTACGATATATAAAATTCATCATTTATAAATGTATCCTATGTTAAATCTTGATGTCGACGAATTAAACCCATGGGAATCACCAATAGCGGATTGGGGATCGCAGTTGTTAGGTTATTTGAAGCTATGGCTGTGGGTTAGGTAGGTAGGTATGTCTTTAGTCGCTTCGTTTGTAAGACACCCGCAGGAAAATGTACTGTGGCATTGGTCATGCCATCTCTTTTGCCTTTGGCATTGTTCTAAATTTAAATTGTTTTCGAATAAACGAATTTTGATAGTTCGAGTCAGTTCTAACGCGATTGTTCCTTGGAGCGGATATAAAAACGCTCCAGGAACCCAATTCCCGTAGGAATAGTTATTCGAAGTGTTTTTCTAATTGTGTTGTGTTATTGTGCTCGCGATTTATTATAATACAGAGTTAAAATCGTTATTTGTGGTTATTATTTCACAGCACGGGCTCACCCGTGTTATAGTACCTACCTAATGGTTCAATTCTATGTTCCAGTGGGGGCCTACTACAGAAATTGGAGAAGCTCGAAAAGGTGTCATGCGACATAGTGACAAAACCGTTATTTTCTTCTGTTATGTTACTAAGTATAATCAAAATATTACACCTCGAGCTTCTCGCGCTTTAGGTAGCGGGAATACAGCAAATGATTAATTTTAAATGACTGTACAAAAAGCATTGCAGAAAACCTACTTATTTAGGTACAGTAGACAGCACATGCGGCTAGACACTACAAAATTCGCCTCTCCTGCTACGGAACAGAATAACGACGCCCTCAAAGTTAAAGTGTCCAGCCGCATGTGCTGGCTACTGTACTTGGATATTCGAATATCACCTCATTTTTAATAACCTTTTTACGATCCTCGTACCGTAATGCAGGTATACGTATCAAACTGAAAAATAAAATAAAACGGACAAAGTTATTCTTTAAAATAGATTGAAAAGCTATCATTATGGTGGTATTATACGGTGGGCGAGTGCGTGGAATTGAATCGGAGACGATAATCGGAACGATCGCTCGTAAAACCCTTAGCTCTAATCCAACTCGTTTGTATCTAAGGGGCTTTTGCAGTTGGGAGACATATGAAAAAGGTAACCAAAGTTTTTTTTTAATAGGTAATTGAAATATGTTTGTGTAAATTTCAACAAAATCGGTTGCAATGTCCTATGCAATGACTTCGTCCTTGTCCTTACCTACTTAACTCACTTTTTTATACTTACCTAGATATTATTGGAGCAGCTATTATTCATCTTTTATCCAACACGTGTTATAAAAGAATTCCGAAGAGTCCTAAAAATATGGTACTTAATCCCCCTCGGGGACGTGTAAGAGCTGTAAACGATGGAATCCAACTTTTGTTAAAAAATATAATAATAATGGAAATCAAATATAAAGAATTTTAAATAATATGAGCTGATAACATGTCATCAAGAATCGATGCAAACAGTTGCTGACATAATATTGTGGAGGCAAAGAAAGGGAAGATCTTCCTTGGGGCATGGTGGTGAGCCCGGGGACCGCAGTCCCTGTACTTCGTTGGAACTTGTATTTGTTCAATGTCTTGCGAAAACTCTCATAGCGCGTTTCAGGCCTCGGCTTCTAATTTCTTTAATGACGTAGTATAGGTATGGCGCGCCGCCACCGCCACAATATGTAATATCGCTCGTCTGTACAAAACCTTGGTGTCGATTCCGTAGTCGATGAAAGCATACTTCAATTCCAGTGTTGACCTTTGACTTTATAAGCGTGTCAACAATCTTCGGTCAGAGGTTGGTCGCACCTACTACATAATTTTTTCAGACGTCATTAAATACGCGTGGACTTAAAATATATACCTAATAATTTCCCTAACTAATTATTCTTTGCCAAAGTAGTAAATAAAGAGTACCTAGAACGACTACATCTGTAGATATTTTGGGGAGAGCTTGATAATTTGGGGGAGTGGTTCTTTCAACTTCTTTCGGGGGGAGTTGAATGCTCTTCTCGGCTGAAGGCTTTCGTCTAGAAAAAAGATTGACCGAGGACGTTACTAGAAGGAATGTCCTAACCTGCATAAGCGTGAGACAGGTTTGATCATCATCCTACCCTGACTGAAGCAAAAGCTCAAGCAATATCGTTTCTTTTTGTTCCAACCCGTCCCTCCTTACGCCCGCCTCACCCCCTTATCTAATTAACGCGACTTTCCGTAATTGAAACTCTTAGAGAGAGATACGACGATGTGCATTTACATAAATGCTCGTAACGAACGTTATTCTTATACAGGGTGTTACGCAAGCAGCCACAGCAGCAGCAGTTTCTGCCTTTTTCTGTACGTATACATAAAATATTATTCCATATATGATCATTTACCATCATGGGGAGCTGCTTAGATAGTCGATTCGGAAATCTTTGGAAGAAGTTTTAATATAAATAATTAATGTTAACAGCCCCATACGGCGTCGGTGGCTAAGTGGTTGTTGCCGCTGACTTCCATTCGGAAGTTTACAGGTTCAAACCATATTGCCGTGTTTTCGTACGTTTATTCGACCCTCTTACGGTAAAGGAATACATCCTGAAGTAGGAAACCTGCACCTGACGAGTAATTTACCTGAGGAGTTATTTTTATGTTTTAATTAATTTATTTATGGTCATGTGTACAGTTGACCAACTCACACAAGGCCAGCGTGGTTGACTAAGGGCTATTCACCCGGATACAGGGTAAGCTCGAGTCCCTCGGTAGGGAGATATGTATGGGATGAAATAATGGTATGAAATAATTATGAACTTCTTTAACTCTCAGTATAACAAAATACAAAAGAGTTTTTATTTCGGTAAGACTGGGTATTTTTTCCAGCAGTCAAACCTGTGCTTGGGCAGCTCGGCACCCGTGCGAGACATTACCATGTTAATTTATGTCACTTGACCCCAGCGGCTCTCAACCTGCACTGATCGATGCGCGCGCGCTGCCGGCCCGGCGAAGCTATCGGCTCGTAAGTGAGCCATATGTCAGTGTACCAAAGGATATATTGCAGCAATTTAGTTCAGATAGGCTCAACTTACGAGCTATGAAATTTAGGTCATATAGGTTTGTCTTCTCTGCCAGTCAGGAGTAAAATTATTATAGTTATGTCTGATTGCTGTAATTAAATCAATAACATACACGAATGCTGTCTGGCTGTGCTGTTTTGAAGTCGAAGCTAAATGAGTAAAATGCACTCAACTGCTTCTCTAGTGCTATTTCTAATTGTAGAGCTAAGGTACTACTATAATATTATAAAATATATTATAAACAATCAATTTGAGATGTAAAAATAATAAGAAATTTCGAGTGTTCCATCCAATTTGTTAAAATAAACTTTGAGGACCGCTAAATAGGCCTATTTATTGGACAAATCTGGTATAATTTGGAAGCGCAGTGAGCATGGCGCCCACGCTACGAAAGTAAGCTATTTGATTTGATTGGTATTTTTATCGCCTAACCCGGCCGCGTCACGCAACAAATTCGAACTGGGCGTGCTTGCGCCATAGCCTGTACTGCCTGCCATACAGCCACACAGCTAAAGTTCACTGCATTAAAAACAACAGAAGCTTTAGGAGGAGGCTCTTTATCTGAAAAATACCGATTAGAAATAAGTTACACAGACACAGGAGACGGAACTCGGTACGTAGTTATTTTGTAGCTTTCAGTGGTGTATAAAACAAATAATGTTTCTGATTTTTTAATATGACGTACCTATGACGGACCTGTGATTATGTTACCTGTAGTAAATTAAGAATATTCTGCATGTATTTTCTTTTGTCCAAGTGGTTTAGTTAGGGACTCTAGGTATTCGTTATCGTTACTCTCTTAGATCAAACCTCTCCATGTATTTTACATTATATTTGTATGAAATATGTTTATTCTGGAACCAAATGTAAAAGTTATTCTCTTCGATTTACGGAATGCACTATAAAGCTAGCATATTGCCGTAGCTGGGTGCCGCAGCGATCGGCGGCGGGTCAAGTGAAGTCAGCAATATGGCTACGGTCGTTCCGCTCGGATCGGCTATAGCTCGGCTTACGGCTCACTTGTAAAGAGAGCAAAATTAAAAGCAATTTCGCGGCGCGGGCGCAGCGCACGAGTCGTCCGGCATGATGGCGCGGCGGGACGGCGCAGGGGCGGATCTAGAGGGGGGCCTTAGGTTTGATTTAGTAGACATTCGCCGACTTTTGTTTTTTGACGATTTTTTTTATTGATTGATTACGTCGAAAAGTGATTTGTAAAATCTTACTTCGAATAAAACATATTTTATTTTCATTTTCGTTAGGTCTTAGAATATTTGTATTCTATTGCCTGCTTGCTTATCGTATGGGTTTCGAGGTGAACCTACCTCACAAACCCTGTCTTTAGCAACGAGATATTATATCAACAAAACTATAGATCGACTAGTTTCAAGGTTAAGGAAAGTATTACTAAAATAAATTAAATAGAATGGATTCCTTGCACTAGATTATTCAGTTTATTCCATTCAGGGCAGGTTATGTGCTTATTAGCACGGCTATTAGTGAAGATAGTGAGACAGCTTGCCTGGCACAGCGATAAAATGCTTATTCTAAGTTCCCCTTGCGTTATGCAGACTCTGAATTTTATTCTATAATAATTATAGTAATTTTTATGTACCTATAAGTTATGACTTCAATAGTACCTATACATATTTTATCATACAACAAGTTGTTCTCCCATAGCTTTTTCTTACCTTAAATTGTATATCAATTAGTAAGTAGGCCCGCCTTGTAAGGTTAACTGGTTCACAATTAATAATTTGCTTCTTAATGGAAATAAAACTAAATGCGTGAAATTTGTACTACCAAATGTTACTCCAGTAACAACTGATATATTAGTGAAGGGACAGAGATTGGACCTTGCGGCTTCCACTGTGTTTCTAGGATTTACTTTGGATTCTAAACTACAATGGTATCCTCATATAACTAAATTGTCGAACAGACTGAGTTCAGCAGCGTTTGCAGTAAAGAAAATTAAAGCTCTTACAGACATAGACACTGCAAGATTAGTGTACTTTAGTTATTTTCACAGTTTAATGACCTATGGTATTCTCTTATGGGGTCATGCTGCAAATGTAAATGATATATTTACTCTGCAGAAACGGGCTGTTCGAGCAATTTACAGATTAAAGCCTAAATGTCATTAAGAGAAAAAATTAAACATATCGGTATTTTGACATTTGCATCTGAGTATATATATAATAATCTTCTGCATGTGAAGAAAAATGTATGTAAATTTAAAAAAAATAGTGACGTACATAACTTAAATACTAGAAATAAAGACAAATTGGCTTCTTATGATAGTAGACTGCAGAAAATTAAAAATTCTTTCAAGGGCAACTGTATACGCTTTTACAATAGGGTCCCAACTGATATACAAAATTTAACACTAGAGAAATTCAAAATTATTGTTAAGGAGAAATTGATTAAGAAAGCCTATTATAAAATAACAGATTACTTAGAGGATAAACATCCATGGGAATAGTTGCTTGGGTGACAGGCTTTTTCAATCGTGCTTTACAAAACATTGTTATTAGTAATTATTATCATAATAACTGTAAAAATGTGTTTAAAAGATGCAACGCCTGTGGAGTTTCTTCGGCGAGCTCTTCTCCACAGAAGACAGCCAAATTTTTGAACTCGCCAGAAAAGATAATTTAAATTTAAATGACATAACTAAGAGATGTAATAATGTCCAAAAGTTAAACAATAAATTCTTTGAACTCTTTGAACTCTTTGAAGGGCTCTTTTTCGAGGCCTCTCCCAAGTCCGTCTCCAATAGCTACCCCGTAGATCCGCGCTGTATCCGTGACAGATAGATTGCGCGACCTTTGCCTGCCGCTGCGCCCGCGCACGGCGCACCCGCCTCCATTTTGCTGCTTTGGCATTTAAATAGTTTTAAATAAAGAATATTAATTAAGATGCTAGTTTGAAATGAGTTATCTTTATTGCAGTTTAATGAAATAACGGTTAATCAGAATAGTGGAGGCCGTGGTACGAATTAATTACACTTGTTACATAAATGCTCAAACTTTTAAAGGCCTCTGTATTGGTGGAGATTGGATATTTGCATTATTGACTCAAATAAATTAAATGAATCGTAATAACATGATATGTATGTAGTAACTACATAATATGAATAGTTATGATCAAAATTTTCAAAAGCATATGCGTTCCTAGAGCGTCCACTCATACATAAAGTTACGTTTGAAATGATGCTTAGCAAGTCGATTTCATTTTAAAAAAAGAAGGTAGTCTTCTTTAGGAAGAATTCGTTCTAAAACACATTTTGAAAACATCTATCTAAACAGGTTTGATTCCCAGAGAACTTGAACATAGGTTTTCGCCGGTAGGAGGCAGTCATTACGCGGGCAATTTCCTCCGAAAACGCAGGAATACCGTAATCCGTAATAATGAAGAGATCATGGCATGCATTACACAGATTAGCTTATGATTAGCCGCGACCGCAGCGCGCATGCGCGTAGTGGGGGATGTGCAGGCGCGGGCGCAGGTCACTGGTCGCCCGCCAGTAATGCATCCACGAGAAATTGCACTAACTTCACTGAGTGAACTTTCCACTGAAATTATGATTCAATTCGTATTTTAGATTAGTTTTTAAAATAATTATGCTATTTTCCTATTATCCTCACGATGCTTTTCTTCATCAAAAAAAAAAAGGAAGGCAATGGCCCCAGCCAGCCAACAGGCCACCGACGCTCTTAGCTTTAGTATTAGAAATCTAAAACAATACTACTCCTCAGTGCTTATGGTTCGTACATCAAGCTATTGTAGTACGTCATCGTATGCAAGCAAGCGGAGGCCGGGGTCGGTCGGGGTAAAAACGCGCTCTCATAAATAGCGGCGCGGGCGCGAGCAGCGTGACGGGTAATTGCGCCGGAGTCACGGATCTAGCGCATCCAGCTGGGGGCAGTCGATAGTCATCAAAAATCAATCGATAATCTGTTTTGGAATGGTTATTGGCATCTAGATCATGCTAGATTTCAGTGCCCGCGTAATAAATTGATGGGTATTTTTTATGATGTGCGAATAACCCCTTTTTTTCAGCATAAAATAGGGACAAATCAGCCCACATAAAACGTGTTGAAAACTAGAGAAGCTTTAAATGAGCTTAAAGTTATTATATGGAGCCGAAAAGCTAATACCAATAATCTTGTCTTATAGATACTTACATAGTCAGAGGGCAAGAGGGTCGCTCGATGACTAAAAAAAGTAGACAAACTTAAGTCTGCTTACCATGACTTCTTTATAATATAACAAAAAATATTTACTTATTCAAAACGAAAAGGTTTATTAGGTTATTTTAAAGTGGTTAGGGCCATCGATTTTCATTCGGGAGGCGTGGATTTAAGCCTCGGCACTTACCAATGTGTTTTTGAGATTCGGATTCATATAACGTTTAATCGACTCTTTTACGGTGAAGGAAAACATCGTGAAGAAGCCGGCACACACCTGCAAAGTAATTCAAAGGTTGTGTGTGAGTGAAGTGGTGTTGACCAACCCGCACTAGGCCAGCGTGGTCGATTAAGAATATTTCAAAACAAACACTCCGATACTTTATCGACAAAATAGCACAGGTCCCATCCCTAGCAAGTCGTGCGCAGATCTCCGGCAGACGTTCTTTGCCAATGAATCGGGTTGCTACAGTCGCTACACGCGGGTTGTTACGGAATGACCGCGTGCGCACCTATCGCAGCGATCTAGTGCTGTGTTTCAAGATAATTCTTGAAAGATATATGGCTTTGCTGAATGTTTCTTGTCTGTTGTACTCGTAAGAGCATTGTCAATTCATATGCATTACTGAAAGGGTTACGGAAACTTAAATTTGGAATGTGTTTGTAACCCCACAACCTGAAACAATTATTCGTTACTTTTTCTATTTGTACTCTAAGAATCGTTACCTTGGACTGAAGTGATTTATTATTAATTTTTGTGTGAAAAGTTAGAACCGCAGTAGGTAAACCCCCTGCGCATTTGAATAAGTTACTACACATAGTTAATCACTACATAGTATAAAACAAAGTCGCTTTCTCTGTCCCTATGTCCCTCCCTATGTCCCTCCCTTTGTACGCTTAAATCTTTAAAACTACGCAACGGATTTTGATGCGGTTTTTTGTAATAGATAGAGGGATTCAAGAGGAAGGTTTATATCTATAATACATGCATAATATACTCAAGAATAACCCACAATAATCATTTTCCCGTGCGGAGCCGGGGCGGGTCGCTAGTTACTTATAAAAAACAACAATAACAGAAAGCCTTTTGATATATTGGGACGTGGAGAAAAGTAATTAACACTGGCAAAGGTAACGCACGAAAATATCGAGAAGGTGTCATATGCGACATGAGAGTCCTAGTAGTTTTGTCATCATGTCACATTTCGACACCTTTTCGAGCCTCTCACGGTTTCAGTTGTAGCCCTGCTGATTTAAACTTAATCATTAATTAATCACTGCAACCGCAAATAGAAAGAAAAATGTTGGACTACGAGAGTTAAAGTCATTCTTCAAAGATAAGTACATTACATTTTTAGGGTTACATGTGGAACATTGAGTTGCGATGGGAGAGATGTCGCTTGTGGCGAGGTTGCGTGCGCCGGAGTCGTTTGTCGGAGGCGATTTACGGCGCGATCGCGATACCGACTTGTGGTTAGTGCTCCTAACACCCCCCCCCCCCTCGATACCTTCCTAAACCCTGCTTCTTCGGAATCCAGATGCGTATTTTCAAACTCTGTTATGCGACTGTAACGCTACTGTTAATAACAAATTGTTGATAGATGAGAAAATATATTTTTTCTGAAGTTCTTTGGTGGAGAACAGTATCATCATTAACTAGAAGTATTTAGAATGGATGTGAGGTATTTACGCAGCTAAATGGACGAATTAATACTTGTCTACCTTAAGGAAATAATAATCGATCTGGTAATGGTGCTTCTACACAGTAGTTTAGTTATACATATAACTTGTGTAGCTTAAAAACGCTGAGTGGATTCACCTACTCGATCGATACCAACTTACTATGAAATATCGGCGGCTATCAGCGACATCTGCGTCCACACAACTCCAAGTACAAATACTGCTACAGCTCTGAAGCCTGTGCTTGCAGTTGGGGTTGCGCTATTCTATTGGGGTTTAAAATTGACTAAAACCCCTGTCGTCTGAGCTGTAGCGTTGTTTGTACTAGGGGTTGCGCGGACGCAGCGCAGGTGCCGCGATGCGCCGATAGCCGTCGATACGCCGCGCCGCCGCGCGCCCGCCGGGATTTGCAACGAGCCGGTCACGCGCCGGACCACTTCTTGAATGAGAATGTTTGTTTGCTGAATATCATTATTTATGTACTTTATCGGATATTTTATCACGTTTTGAGAAGTAGTAGCTCATTTAACTATATTTATGAAAATAACAAGCATTGAGTGACCGGCACATACAGAAACTTGGGCGCAGAACCTACGCTATCGCTTTCCGCCCGCGCTGTGTGTTCTGGCCTTGGGCCACGGGATATTAGTATTAAGTTTATTATCTGTGCGACGGGATAAATATTAATGATATTTTCATGGAAAAAGTAAAACAAAAACATGGAAGTATTTTCACTTTGACGCTGAGAATACTGAATGGATTTTGATGATTGTTAGCATGTTGATTGTTGATTAATGTTGATTGATAATTATGACCTAAGCCCTAAGCTTCTTTTAACATAACTTTTGGCATAATTATTATAATCCGGGCACAGTGCTAGTTAAACATACCTATAAATGGAATATAATCATTACAGCTCTGACAGTTTTCATCCAATTAACCCAAGTTGGTACAGAAACCAAATACGCTCCATAAACAAGGAGAAAGAAGTAGTACATTATCTGCGTCAGCTCGTTTTGTTTTCATTAGCGTCATGTTTTCGCGATGCTCTATTATAATCTGGAACTCTATCTTTGAAATTTTTCTACTTCAATACGTATGCGAATTCGCAGTATATGCCCATCCGCTAAAGAACAAACATAACACAAACATAATAGAGCACCATTAAAATTTTATTGACTTAAATTTAAATTTTTAATTCACTATAATGAATATGTGTGATTGATTATATGTAAAATATTTTGAAAAGGTTCATAGCCTGTGGAGTTTCTTCCGGCGAGTTCTTCTCCACAGAAGACGGCCAAATTGTGAACTCTCCTCGACGTCGAAAAGTGATTTGTAAAATCTTACTTCGAATAAAAACTTTTTGACTTTGATGTAGTGAGGTAAAGTGAGTACTATGAGACATGAGGTACTTTTTTGATGCAAGGAAAGAGATTCAAAAATAGAGCTCCTGGTATCCGTTACCGTTCGCGTTCGTCGTGAGTAATGAGCGTTCGCGTATAATTGCGCACTTATTGTAATCGCCTTGAACTTTGCGCGGCGCGGGCGCACGACCGGCGCGCAAATAATACCCGCCACCAAGACGCGCATAATTCCAAGCGTCAAGTGCGGTATAATTGGCGCGTTCGGAGATATGCGGGCTAGGAACGAACCAGCTCCGATTGCGCAAAATATCTTGGTCAAAACATGCATTGCTATACATCTCGCAATCATTTAATCGAGTTAGAACAGAACTAACCCAACCTCCTTCCGTATTTTTCACATTGGGTTTATAATTTAATATAGTTCGAATAAAACTTGATTTACTAAATTTTCCTATTTGCCTCTGACGTAGAAAATATAACAGCACCTCACACAGGCGAGGTAAAGCTTCTGACTTCAAAGGATTGAATAATGAATGTCTGCTTATCGAATGTTAATGTTTGACTTGCATGTTGTAGCAGCTGAAACAGTTTTAGTTGATTAGTAAGACGTTAGATTAGATTGAGAAGTTACATAATATATCTCTTAGAAAAAATAAAGTATTTTATTCCTTAGGGATCTATCAGACAGAGAGCGGTCACGCGGTCAAGCGTTCAAGGCGTTCTTTGTGTTGTATTAAGTTACATAGATATACTCACACAGGAAGCGTTCGACCGTTCAACAGCGAGCAAATGGCACGCTCGAACGCAGAACGCGAACGCAGAATGCTTGACCGCGTGACCGCTCTCTGTGTGATAGATCCCTTAAAGCTTGCAAAAGCTCAAACATTTTGCGAGCGAATAGCTAATAGTAACCTATTGAACATTTTGTTTTAAATGTTAATCATAATTGACTCGTTGTAGCCACAATGCCAAAACATTTTGATCGCATTGCGATAAGTGCCGTGAGATTGCGGTTTATCTTTGGGAGGTATCTCGCGTTGCGACATAGCGAGCGGAGCTGTAACACAGACAAGTAGCTGGGTAGTGGTCTAGATTGGTCGCCTGGAGCCTAAGGTCACTGGGGGGAGGGGGGGGGGACGAGGGCTGGGCGGCGGGGTGACCATTTGAGGAGGATTCCTGCAAATGTGGTAGTTTTTTGATGATCAGTTTGGGTGGATTAGGTTGACGATTGTTGGATGTTTAATAACATTTCATATTGTCAAATTGAATAACTATACATTTATACATTTTGTTATTATATAATTATTTTTAATTTAGTACCAAAATAGCTACAGAACCAAAAATAAAAATGGGAACAGGATAATTCTTCTTAACAGAAGAACTCTACGCCTTGAAAATATTCGAGGAAGCCTTAGGCGGCTCAATGTTTGAGAGGTAGGTTAACCTCGAAACCCACACAATAAGCGAGCACTTAGGATAAGTACTTTTCTGTTAGTAGTTTTGTTTAACCAAGTCTCATCCATCACTACCACCTCAACGGTTTAGAAGTTTAGAAGACAGTCAGTAGATTTGGTCATATTTTCAGTCATAAGCCAGCTTGCCTGTATTCGCCATGGTCACCCAGCTGGGCGGAGGCGGCGTCGTCGGCGGAGCGTGGCGGGGCGCTGCGCGGGGTGGGGCGGGGAGGGGCGGGCAGCGAGCGCCGCCATTGGCCGAGGGAACGCGCCGGGAACAATAGACGATCGTGACGACGACTGGGCTACCAAAGTTGTCCATTTCACAAAAGATATTTTGAAATGCCGACATTATTAAAAAAAATTATATTACATTTCAAACTAGTAGCAGTTGCTACATTAGCAATAAGGCCGCCTATTTGTACACTTTTATCGTTGTAGACTGTATTTCTTGTCATTCCTACTATGCAATCAATTTTATTATAGCATAATGGACGTCTTTCGGCTGAGATGATGATGATGATGATGATGATGATTCTACTCTATTCCAAATTATGAAAAATTTTAATATAAGGGAGTCAATTTTAGTTCGATTAAACATTTTATTTCATATTTTATATGAAACCGTCGGATTGAGTTAATTTCGACTTAGTGAGATCCAGCAACACAGACACAATGGCCAGAACGTGACCATGGAATGGAAGTGCCGCCTCTCGGACAGAAGGCGGCGACTTTCCGCTCGAGTTGCACAATGCAGTCTCCTCTCCAGAAATCCAAATAAATCTCAAACCTTGCCTCGGAGGTCGCGTTACACGGTCCGGTGGCGCAGTGGCTAAGCTGTTGCTTCTATTTCGGGTTGCTCTGGTTCAGGAGCAAACAAAACTGAAAATGTTGGACTTTGCACCATTTTTATGTCCATTGAACAAGAATCAGAAACTTAGCATCCATTGAACAAGAAACTTAGCTAGATTTTTTAGATTTTTTTTGTGGTGATTTTTAACCCCCAATGATAAAGATGGGTGTTATAAGTTTGACGTGTGTGTCTGTTTGTCTGTCTGTCTGTATGTCTGTGGCATCGTAGCTTCTAAACGGATACGCCGATTTTGATCTAGTTTTTTTGTTTGCAAGATGTTACAATTGAGAGTGTTCTTAGCTATGATCTAAGAAAATATCTTCAGCCATTTGAAGATTATCAGCTCTTTTCTAGTTGTTGAAAGAATCAAGTAACGGTTTTGTGTCGTGGGTTATTTAGAAGGAAATTTGGTTATGACAGGCTGATGGACAGCCGCAAGAATGACCCTAAGGATTACGAATTAACTTTTTGAGGTACGGAACCCTAAAAATGGCAAACTTCACACACAATGGTTAGAACGTGACCGTGGAATCGAAGCGAGCCCCGGCGGACGGAAGGCGGCGGCTTTCCGCTCGAGTTGCACAATGCAGATTGAAGTGCAGCCCCTGCGACTGGAAGCCGAGCCTTCGGCCACGCCTCGCGGCTCGCGTTACGGCGCTGCAATCGTTATTGAAGCTAATGTTTTGGTTTGATGTTTAAGACGGCCATTCCTTTTACCCTCAGAACACTGGCCAATCAAAATAATTTATAGTTTTATTGATTTCTAAGTGGCCATTTCGTCGGTGGCCGAGTGGCTAGGGCCGTTGATATTCATTAGGTAGGTGCGGGTTCAGGCCTCGGCACGTACAAATGAGTTGCCAATTTTAGAAATCATATGTATGTTTATTCCACGTTCTTACAGCGAAGAAAAACATCGTGAGGGAATCCGCACATACATAAGAAAAAAATCAAAGGTTGTGTGTTTTTGACCAACCCGCACTGGGCCAGTATGGTCGACTAAGACACCCTGATTCATATATGAGTTGCTAACTGAGCGGACTCATATGGACTGTTAAAAGAATAGTTATGAATGACGGCCCCGTAGCCTAGTTGCCAGTTCGAAGGCAGTCGAAGCACAGGGTCGCAGGTTAGAATCCCGCCCAGGGCAAACATTCGTGTGATGATCACTTGTGTTTGCCTTGTGTCTGAATACAGGCTCTGCCTAGTTTGGGGTCAGATAGCCGTGTGTGAGTTGTCCCCACATATTTGTATTTTATTATATTTATTATGATTACATAGTTTATAATAAGCCACAGCTATACAATTGTAAGGCATCCCTCTTAGTGAGTGTTGTTGCCATAACCCCGTGATGCTTCGTCGCCGCGCCACGCACGCAATTTCGAATTTAAGTATGCACAAAGTATTTTGGCAGGCGAGTTGAGAGGAAGTAGCTGTATTAGAAAAGCTCAAAGCTTGCTCTTTTCTTTGTTCTAAGATCAAACCTTATAACAATATCCAATATCAATGCGCTAGGCCGTGGTCCGAGGCTCCCTTGAGCCGCCCCTAGACGCGTTGGTATATGACTTCTTTTTTGTGGTAGAGTCTTCCACTCTCCGCAAGTCCGGTGAAGCTTGATTGGTCGTACCTTTTCGACACAAGCATAGGTCAAATAAAAAAAAATAAAAAAAAAGGCTTGCCTGATAGAAATTGCTACCCTAGCAATAAGACCGCCCATTTGTACCCGTTTATGGTTGTGAACAGTTTGTCTCGTAATCTATTACTGGTGGGCAATAAAGTATAATCTATCTATCTACATGTAAAATACTATATTTCTATATTTCTACAGATTTACATGTGCTTACATGAACGAAATGTATAGTTAGCATTAAATTGAGGTAGTTTTCCTAGCGACCTGTAAAGCACGCACACTGCCCATTGATCACCTTATTCAGTAAACGGCAGGTTATAATTTATCTGTGCACTGTATTCCGTAATGTACCGGCCGCATTGGAATATATACACCGTGGTGCAAAGTCAAATGTATTTATTTATCATAGGGTCTTTTCATATAGTACGTTTATTCGACACTCTTACGGCGTCACGACGAAAACTGCACACACACTCGAAGTAATTCAAAGGTTGTCTGTGAAGTTGACCAACCCGCATGGGCCAGCGTGGTCGACTTAGGCCTATTCACCCTGATTCCAGTGTAGGCTTGTGTCCCTTGATGGGTACATAATATAATTATGTGCTGGTAACGATGTTCGTCGGTTACGCGCGGTGGGTGGCTGAGGTGCGCGCGTTGATGTCTTTTGCTTCGCGCGTAGTGTCGTAGCCCGTAGCTAAAGCCAGCACGTGTGGTTGGACATTCGCACTACGAAATACACCCCTACCCGCTACGGAATACGGACGCTCTCAAAGTCAACATGTCCAGTTGCATGTGCTGGCTACTGTACAAGTATAAAATACTGTAAAAAATACTCATTAAAAAAAATTGTGATGCCACTAAGTTTACAAGCAACATTACTGAAAACAATTATGTCAGATCTATTGTACATTTAAAAAATAAATAAATCGTTTTCTTAAGGGGCCTACAGCTACAGGTGCTAAGTGGCGCCGCCACCCTTTAAAAAACAATAACTCGATAAATAATCAATATTTCAAAAATCTAGAATGGCGAATAACGAGACGGTGTTCTGTAGGATGTATTGAAGCCATTAACTTTATTTGTTATATCCCGCTAGTAGTTATAGATGGAAAAATTGCGGAAAAGGGTCACTTTTCGCAAGTTTTTGAATTAAATATAATAGAGCATATTGTTTAGTAGGAAATTCTAACAGGAAACCTTTGGGTGAGAGCTAATAAATTTGGCATAGTTAACGAGAACTCGCCGAAACGCGTAATACTCGTACGAGTATCATAAACGCGAAATACAAAAAATTGCGATTTACGACACCAATTAGTTTCTTCTGAGAGTTGAATACCAAAATGCCTTCGCGCCATTAAGAGGATGTGTACATTAATCCGATCCTCGTTTTCACACATCTTATCCAGCTGAACGAATTATGCGTCCGGAGAGCACGCAGCCTCCGAGTAGTGCTGCCACAAGTCCCGTATTTTGCGGGATATCACGCATTTTTCGCATAATTCAATTCAAAAATACACAAGATACGATAAAAAAGCAATTGGAGGCCTTACCGTCTTAAGCGGTTTATTCCAAGAAACCTTTGGGCGTAAGAAAGCAAAAACGCTGGTGAGCAAAGCACCACGAAACAGAGAGATCGGTGTATCTTATTCTAGATGCGGTTTGCTAAAAGTGCGCTTATAACTCTGCTCACCCCTATAAGGAAAAAGGAAAAGAGATTGATTTTGTAAATACCACTATGTTGAGAGAATATACTTGGGAAAAGTACCTATCAATCAAGGTACAAGGATTCTCCCCTACTATTAAACTGCTCGGCTCAGGTCACATGAAAAATACTTTCTTGGCCTCCCCTATTAATATTTCATTTACTGTAATGTAAAATCAAAGTTGAAATACCTGCATATTTCTGCATTCACTCTTGAAAAAAATCCCACATCCCGCTTTTTCAAAGTAAAATTTGGCAACTCTTCTCTTGTCGAAGAGAGGAGTCGGGAGTAACGGTTATTCCACAATTAAGGACGTGAGGGGACTATGGGGGAGAGGTGAAGGGGGGGCAAAGAAACTTGTGCGCTTTATTTTGAAATCTTCCTGATCTGATTAAAATGACAATTGGTTTGGAAGTGTCAAAGCATTGCTTCTGATTTGCGTCTGAGAAAAGTTTCTTTGTATTACTGGCTCGTGACATTGGAGGAATTGTGAAGACGCAAAAGGCTGGCGAGAAAAAGAACAAGTTTCTTTAGAAGAGAAAACCATTGAATGAACATGTCTTTCCAGTATTTGCTTAACCGTCATATACATCCTGTATATTTATAAATACTTTATGAAGTTAACAGTCAAAAGACTTTTTCTCGTACTGGCCCAAAAATCTTATCGTTCTTGCGAGAGCAGTGCGCAAGAGAGCAAGCCGGCGCGGCGCGCATACTAACTGCCGCTAATGGGCGCGCGCGCACGAATTTGTTACTCGTCACATCTTTAGCCGTAATCACGCCCCGCGATCCACGGAACCAACAGATCTTATTTTTATGGAAATGCGCCCGTGCGGGGAATAGCAATCGACACACGAAAGATCATAAATTGTATGATAAGTGGCCGAGGAACTGGGAATTGGGGAACTTTCCTTTTGAGGCATTATGAGTGCTGTCGCAAAGATGAAGTCATTTTCTAATATATTTTTGGGTTGAGTGTCATATTATGTTGTTTACTGCATGTTGATTTAACGATCTTGCTTGACAAACAGTTAGAAATATAAGAGAGTTTTTCTATTTTAAAAAATCACCTATAGTCGAGTATAATTTCGACGCTTTGTAAAATCTACTCGCTTAAATAAGTAAGTTTGCAGAATTTATCGTCAAATGAATGCGTATAAAATTAACTGTTAGTAAAACAAACACAATAATGACAAATAACGAAAACATACTTACCATACCATTTCAGTCTGTTTCACCGATTCAGTCTTTATTGCAGTTTTTTTTGCCGAGTTGTTTTGTAAAAATTGTGGTATTACAAGTGAAAATATATAATAGGAATTTCTATAGGGGTTGTGAGGCTTAGAAATAGTATTCAATTAAAATTGTATCTAAGGATGTCGTAAGTCGTAAAATACGTTTCCTCCTTCCAGAGAGAGGACCGTTTTAAGAAACTACATAATTACGAATTAAATTCTCTATGCAACATACATTGCGTAGTTAGTGTAACACTAACGTTGTGTACACTAAATTGGTCACGTAATGTAATTAGAATTTGTGTCATATAGAAATTTGTAATTTTAGAGATCTCAGCTAGTCACGTAGGGCGCGTCCGGCGGCGGCGGGCCAATTGGCGGGCGGTAAACGTTAACCGGCGATTAGCAGATGCGGCGTTATCGGCACCGATTAATTCGCCCTATCGTAATGAGCCTCGCACGAACAGATAAAGACGGATAACGCTAAATTGGCCGAGATAGCGTCACGGCGCAGATTGCTCCCTGTTCGGTTCTGCTGTCCTGGTACCTGCTGCAGTAAATTACACGGTAACTCTCTCATGGTACACAAATATATTTTATTGATTACATCCAATTATACGTGGTTTAGTAGTGTAGGGTTAAGACCGGTGTCTATACTATAACCGATCACTATCTTCTCAAATTACAAAATACCTAAGTTGGTATTACGGTAAAGGTTGTGAACATTTTACACACATCCAAGTAAAAAATCTAATCTAAGGTTTTGAACGTATATAAATTATCGGGCATTCGCCAGAAGATGAAGCTACGCTATTTTCATACCTAAAGGTGTTCTGTGACTTATCCAAGGCTTTCGATTGCGTTGATCACGAGACGCTGCTGTCCAAACTGGAACATTATTTTGAATTTTTTTGAATTTTGTAAGGTTGGTAGAAATTGCTGAGCAATGAGGCCGAATTTTGACTTTTCTGTTTTGTTCTGTTTCCTGTATTAAGTATGTGTTGTATTTCTGTATAAAGTATATTTGTATTGTATAAAGTTCAGTTCAGTTTTAGATCAGGACAAATAGTATGCACGAATCTTTGTTAAGGCCACACTACACGAAGGTGTAGGTTCTACGATTGGTAACAAAAATCTATAAAATTGTATTATTATGTATCTCCTGTGGGAAGTAAATTTTAAAGCTGACAATTCACCTTCATTAATTTACCCTTACCTGACCTTTCCAAATCTACATATAAACAAAATGAAGCAGTTTTTCCAGCTTACAGCTTCGAAAGCAATCTCGCAAGTATAAATGAACATGTATTTGCCGATAATAAGTTGCGTTAATTATTAATCGTTATCTTAATAACCGGCTCACGAGCGCGATAAAATGCGGTGCGCTCGTTGCGAATACACGCAGGCTTGTTATGGGCTCCTGGTAACACAATGATGAAACCCAAGCATTTTTAGGTTATCTGCCCTGGAAGAAAATTTATTTATTGCTTGTGCAGTTTGATTCCGTTTTCTGAGATCATAATGAAGTAAATAGGTATGAAGGCATTTGTCACCATTTGTGTGAACTCAACCCTTTTTGACAGGGACGATGATTTTCCAAGGCATAAAATTATCTGGATTTTCAATCTGTTGTATTCTGACTTGCTTTGGTTTTGCATATGAACAATTATAGAAACAAAATTTTCTTGTATATGTAAAGTATAAAAATATCCAAAATAGGCCAAACAGACCAAACTTGTATCGTCGTTAACAGCTCATATATGTCCCCACCGAGGGGCTCGAGCCACAGAACATTTAAATGTTCTGTGGCTCGAGCCTACCCTGATACGAGGGTGAAATACCTATACCAAACTCGTAAAAACTAAAATTTCAGTAACGTTAAATTCCGAGATTCGAATCACTAACCTATTTTCAGATACCACTACCGACCGTTACACTATCGTTTCTTTCGATAGCCATTATATCAAGTCGGACTGGATTTATTCTAATGATTTTAATGGCAGTATCACGCCTGCGCTTGCGCTCCTCATTCGCATTCTCGCCACGATCATCGGCTACTTATTTACGGTATACGTTTCTTTACACGTTTATCCAATTGATCGAGACGTGGTGTTGCAAGGTGATTGCAGTGTGCCTATGGTTACATATAGATACGTTCTTCCCCAAAACGGGATAAAGACCTTTGTCGACTCATGGCAGTAGGTATATATAAAAGCAATTTTTTTAGGCAAATATTAGTTACGCATCAGGAGAAGTTTGTACATTTAATTTATCAATTCAATGCTGGATTTAGGGCAATAATTTGGAAGGGAAGTCAGCAGGTAGCTTAGGGTAGGGAACCCTCTTTTATTTTCGACAGGACAACGTTGCTGCCTATTTTCCGGATGTATACCTTAGTCGCCTCGACAACATTCATTGTAGAAACTTATATTATGTATTCTGTACTCATAGAAAGAGTTGGTTGGTCTAATTTTAATCCAAAATCCACACGATTCAAGATATTGGAAAGACTGGAGTGTGCGATATTCTATAGTGTTCGACCAATGCAAACTGCACAGGCAAACACAAGTGCTCATCGCCTTGGTGTGCTCCCGGGATCAAGCTCCGCGACCCTATGAGTTCCAATATCAGATATATTTACTGCCTACTACACTATGGAGCCGTCTTATTTTGTGTTGGGATATTAAATTACTTTAGCAATTTCCATTAAACTTTATGTAATGGTTAATCACAGTTACTATGATGCAGTAAGAACACTTACCTGCTTTAAGAATAATGTCATCTGCGCGGTGGGTTTCCGCGATCGGGTCTCGGCTAACGACTGTATTAATGTTGGTCTGCGCGAGCGCATGGCCGCCCCGATCGCGATCCAATCTCCGGCGTATACGCCCAATTACGGGGTATGCATTACTCTAAAATTACAAGCACGATGGCCCGATTCTTGAAGACAAACCATTTCCTAGTAAAGAATTATAAATATTGTATAGAAAAACATTTATTCGACGTGATTATTACGAAGAAACTTGTTCAAGCTAGCAAAAATCATGATTCAATGAATATGCGTAAAATCGAACAACACGCATTTCGTTAATAGTTCAAAAGTGGACGAAATAACGCTGATGATAATGAGAATAAGGACAGAGTTCAAATTAAAAGGATGATGGGAAACTCTTATGAGTTTTGAAATAGTTTCGATGCACGTACGCGCACATATTTAGCTTAGCCGGATTTTTGGAATTGGAATGGAATCGGTAGCGGGAAGCTCACAAGTTACCTATTTAAGTAGTCGTGTATAATAGCCAGAATCAGCCATTATTACGTTCTTAATGAGATCCTTATTTAGTATTGAGTTTATAGTTTAGAGTTGAATTATCCGCACTATTAATATGAGTTTGGTTTAATTGGCGAGTGTTCGTGATCGTGGATCCCCCGCGGTCCAAGGGGATTTATAGGCTGGTCGATTGGGCGTAATTGCGGCCGTCTTATAAGAGCTGGCCGGCCGTTTGTCTCGCGCTTGGGGTCTGTCCACCCGCTGACGAAGACGGATCGCCCGTGTATCCGTTGGGCTTCGACGGCTGCATCTGCGGTTATAAATGTTCAATGATATCGGCGCTCTTTGGCTGACGAATTGGACTCCATTCCTGAGATAAAATGTCCCAAGGTGTACAGTGCCTTTACATGCACATGAATTAGAACTCTAAAGGCTTAATTATTATTTTGATGCGATTCCCTTGAAACAAATTAATCACTTAACTTACTTATATATAACTTACTTACCAAGTACTAGATACAGTATACTTGAAACAGAAATTTTCATTTACAATAAAGAGCATAAATATATATAATATATATAGAATATACTATAAATACTATCTACATACATACATATACGGTCACGTCACGCCTCTTTTCCAGTAGGAAAAATAATAAAAGAACAAACAAACAACATTGACAAATATAGTAATTTACCATAAACTGCATTCAGTAATGTTGAGGGCCTTATCAGAAAATAATCAGCTCAAAGGCTCAACCTGGTTGTTGTGATTAATTTTGGCAGAAACAGAATGTGACCTTTCACATCGATGTCGGGCTTTCTCCGCTCCAGATGTCGGCGGCAGGTTGGCAGTTGTGACAGCGCGCACTAAACACTGCGCCCGCGCACATGCATCTGGAAATACTAGGAGTTACACTATCGATTCTATACTCATTAAAATATCGATGTCTTCGTTAGAATATCCCCTCAAAAACCCTTTAGACTGCAATCAGTTTGTAGCCAGAATGGCCAGAATAAAATATCCACCAAATTTATAAATTTATGCAATAAGGTGTATTAAATAAAACATTTTTATTATTTGTGAAATTAAATAAACCCTTTAGGTTTCTGTTTAGAGGTTTTGAGGCTGCTGGAGCCACCTTAATGGAAGATTTCGCGTCTACTACATGTTCTATGATGTTCTATTCTATTCTATTCTAAATTCCAAAAATATTTTGACTGAAAGATTCAATTACTTTTCATCCTGGAAAGTGATTGATGACCACGCGGGCGACTTCGCGGGCAACAGCTAGTAGTATTGCTTAAAAGCATCGAGTACACAGAAAATGATTACAAAAATGAAAGTATCGATAGGTACCGCCCAAATATCGATAGTTTGTGCAGATCGCCGCTGGGCTGCGCACCCCGCTGCGCAATCAGCGCGCTATCGAGCATCTCGGGTCAGCGGCCAATTTCGGGTACAGCAGAAACGAGATGACTCGGCGATGGTGCAACGTGCGGCTCGGCGTGCTGGCGACTGTACGCCGGTGTTGCAAGTCATCGGCTTTTGTTGGTGTCTGCCGGAAACAAAAAAAATTGGTGAAAATATGCACGTGTAATGTACACATTAATAATTGCTCATCCGAATCCAGTGAAATTTTCTCACAATTTTTTTTGTTTATAATATTATAGTTATAATATTATAGTTATTGCCATGTTTTAATAGCTATTAATCAGGACGTGAAAAATTCGGGTATATCTGTTGCCTATTCACAACTTCACCATTTGAGCTTTAAAATTTACAAAGCTTTTCGTTTTCCTAATATAACTACTAAAGTAGCCATATGTAGCAGTCATAAAAGGAACATAATCCATCTATGATATGACCTGACAGGAGGTGAACAGATGTCACTAGTGTCACTTTCATTGTCATATTATCATTGCAGAGGAAGGGGGACGGGGCGGCGGCGGCGCAAGCGCAGCGCAGGTCGACGCTGATTGGCTTATTGTTGTTCGAGACGGTAAAACTATCGCCAACCCTTGATTGCTATTAAGAATATTATACAATTAGAATCTAGGTATACAACCGAAAATTATAATATCTCGAAGGTATAACGATTGCTGTAGGCGGCTTACCTGCTTGGTGTAGTTTTTAAAAGTTGGCTTATTCCACAAATTGGATCTTCATTTGTACAAAATTTGGTATCAAAATATTGATAAAAATATGTGTATGTACACTTTTTTTTTTATAAAATTATATTACACGGGAGTCGTCGACTGTAGATAGCTGTAAGTAGTATGTAAGCTTTTTGAATTACAGCGTTACAGCTAAGCTTTCGAGTCAGGCATCACGTAAAGCTTATGAAGGAATGAAGCGAGGCACATTCTCCGCTAGAACTATTAAGTTTACAGCAATCTAAAAAAAAATGCAATCTTTTTTTTTGTTAAAGAATCTTTAGTGTTTTCTTCCTGTCTTCGATAACAAAGTTAAAAATATTGAATTCAGGCGATTCTTCAACAAGTTGCCTACCTTTGACCTGCGCTGCGGTTCATCAATGGCTATAATGAACGCGGTCGGACAGTCTGCTCAGATGTTGCCCTCGGCCGGCTACAAGCTACACCGATCCAACCAGCAGATAACAACAAAACACTGCCATTCTTTGTGCGCCATTGTTGATGGTGAATACGGCAAAAGTTCAACCGTGAGCTAATGTTGGATTTCTAAATTGTTGTCTCAAGGTGATTCGTGTGGGCATTTATCAAGCTGTTAATAGGCAATAATGACTACGATTCTGATACAATAAAAGGGAAAACAAAAATATCGAAGAAAAAACACAGCACGAAAAGCTGGTTTCAGTCAAATACCACGAATATAGATTTAAATTCTCCTGATCCTTTCTCTTGGTTTCGTTTTTTCCAAAATCATACTCATCTTCAAATGACTGAAGATATTTTCTTGGATCATAGCTAAGAACACTCTCGATTGTAACATCTTGCAAAAAAAATCTAGAACAAAATCGTAGCATCCGATTAGAAGCTACGATGCCACAGACAGACAGACACACACATCAGACTTATAACACCCCTTTTTGTCGCTGGTTAAAATAAAAATAATCCACTTTGACTTCACTGCGGGAAATATCCTTTTTTTTTGGGAAATTTCAAAAAACAGAGCAGGTGTACTTCCGTTTAGTTAGAGAGATAGTTTTATTATTATTCCTTTGTTTTTTTATTATTTTATTTACACGAGAATTTCTTATAATAATTAGGTGTCTCTCAGAATCGGGTCGTGTTGCTAAGATCGTCCAGAGCTTGTATTGCGGATAGCGATCTTTTCATGACCTTTGGGTTTGCGCTTAGAGCACCTTCGAGAGCGCTATACAACATACAACTTGGCTGATAGTTTTCACGTGGTCGTGTAGTTCATGCAGAGTGACCTTATTTCAAAAAGGGGGTCATGAAAACGACCTGTATGTAATTCTATTTAAGTGTATTTTATTCTAATCTACTAGAATCAATTATCTTATGAATTAACAAAAATATTGCTTTCATGGATTATTATTGACGTTTAGTTTTATAGAGTAAAGAGGTGCCTTCAAACGAGGGCAATTTTATTAGTTTAAATATAATAGTTTAGAAAATTTATAGCCTTTTTTTGATATAAAAATTGATGCAGCGGATTATTGTTCGCTTGCTATTGCGTGACTGCCATAACAATATACGTTATGAATTGTTGCCAATGTCTATTTGAGTATGTTCTCCAGTTCGGAGCTTTCTCGTGTTCTACCGTACATGTCTAATGCTTTGTGTTAATAATGATAGCTATTAAGAGAAAAACAATGACGACGTTACCACAAATAATAGCCACGTAATCGGAGCCGAAATGGGAAACGATTGGGATGATATTTCAAAGGCCAATGACAACGCGTTGACCAACAGCGGTGAATAGCACGAACAATCAGTTGTTGTTTTAACGAGGCCTCTAATAGCCGACACGACTTTCCAATCAAGCGGTGATCGCGCCGTGCCGTAATAAAAACAATGCGCGTGCGCCGATAGACAAGTCACTCGCGTCGTCGTCGGCTTTTAATTATTGTCGTGTTACCTGCATTGGTAATCAAGTCATTTTTATGACGTTTTCTTTGTAAGGGTAAACGGAATGATGGATGGAACTAGATGGATCGGAAATCTGAAAGATCTAGATGCAGGAGCTTTCGTTGTGGAGATCATTTATTGCTTGCTTTCGTACAGTGTTGGTAGTGGAGAGGCTGAAATGTGGCTGAAATTATAACATAATATATTTTTAACATGTACACAGATAAGTAGTTTTATATGAAGTGCTGGATAAAAATTCAAGAATTACTCCTTAAAAGGATATTAATTGTTTTTATATGCGTCGATCGACTTTTTCCTTTACTTAATTGTGTGCTCAAAGTTCAACATCTCAATTGCTATTCAACAATAAAATTAAAGCACCTACCTAATTACGCCCGGAGTGAATAATAAAAATAACATTTATTCCAAGCAAAAAATTACAAAATAAAAAAGTAACGAGGCTGTCTTGCGTCTAATTAGAGCCTAGTCGACGGGATGCGAGCTGCAGGCAGACGATCATAAAAGCAAAAAGTGTATAAAGGATAGTAATCAATCATGTGGATTTATTATTATATATTGTTAAAACAGGCGAAGGTTTTATACACACGGAGCCGGCCGATAAATTGGACAGCTCCTCGGCCGTTGTAGGCATAACGGCACATTAATTAGCCGCGTGTCGGCCGCGTATCACCACGCGAGTCGCGGCTATCGGCGACCGATATCTTAAGGCCTCGGTCTTACTCTACACATGGGCCTGTCCTTTGATTGTAGAAACATATTTATTATGTGAGTATACAAAGTACATGGTCCAAGAAAACAAGGTACCTTACAATCATACCACGTGACTGACACGAGCCTACGTAATTTCTACGTCATTTTGCGTATTCATCCTTGTCGAATGCGTGTAATAGACAAGGATGAACAGCGCAAAATGACGTAGGCTTGTGTCAGTCACGTGGTCTAATTGTAAGACCTTGTTTTCTTGGACCATGGCAAAGTATAAACAAATGTTAAAAAGAATCGCGGTCTCTTTCTCTCATTTGATTTTTATATTTCGATATAAAATGATTTTACGTATTAAAAATTGTTATTTATTCAAGTACAGAATACTTAATTTTTTAACATAACACGCGTAACACGATCAACCGAGATCAAACTTTTTGATGTTTTGGCTACAGATTGTTATAATAATAATTTGTCAGCAATGCAGATATACATTATACTGAATGTTGACTCAGCATTCAGTATAATGTATATCTTTTATAGCCGTCTATTTATCCAAAGGTTACCTGGTAGAGATTGCTAGCTCAGAAATAAATACCTTATTTTTTTGGTGTCATTTTGTACTGTGATGAAGAAAGTGTTCAAACCAATCTCGTAATGAATTTAAGTATAATAAACAAGGAGGCGTATACAGTACACAGGCAGCCTGGTTGATCTAGGGCGGCGATTGGCTGGTCACCTGCTTCGGGGAAAGGTCAGAGAAATTCAGGTACTTGCTGAGTTTTATAGACATTTCCTTACTTTGTAGCTCTGCGCTGGCGCAGCCAATCAGCAGCGCACACATTGCGCGAACCTGCCAGTTCTGTTTAACTTTAAACTGATTTCGCATCGCCAATTTTTTGGGCAATGTTTTTGAAGTTCTGACGACGTTAACGTCAAAAATACTTAAAACAATTTGGAACGTCAGACTTTTCACTCTGATAATTTAATAAGCTCAATCGGAAGAAGTCACGCTAAACCGAAACTAATAAAGCTAAGATCGTTTTGTCGCTTTTTCGCAATGAGTCAATACGATCTAAAACTATAGATGTTTAATGTCTAATGTGAAGCTGCAGTCCCCGTTCTTTTTATTATCTATCACCATTATGTTTTCAATTAACAGAACCAAATAATGAAATTGTTGGAAACGTGAGTTCCCGTTCTGCAGCATGGATTTCGCCAACCCGTGTCCCCACCGAGGAGCTTTTATCGTCGATCACGTTGGCCCAGTGCAGGGTGGTTAACTTCATAGTTAACACAACCTTTGAATTTCTTGCTGGGCTCTAACCACTACTTAGTCCACGGTGCGACGCTCAACATGGATTTAATTTTAATTATTTTCATGTTTCAAATAGTCAACATAATATAACTTAAGCTTGGTTTGCTATCTCTGTATCTCTACATCTCAATATCTGTCTCTTGAATCATATACCTAACTAATAATCAAGTACACCTGCTAGTTACAAGTCTGGTCTTTAGGTTCAGGAATGTAAAATAGGCCATTACTAAATCTCAGACGACACGAACGGCAGCCATCCATCCGCCGACCGAACCTCCAAGATGGCGCGCCTGTCGGGGTCACGACGTAAATCTCGCACACGCATGCGTGACTTTTACTACCCATTCTTTCACGGTAAAGAGTTGACTATCATTTAGTTTCATTAGGTAGGTATAATTTACAACTGAAACTTAAAAGTGATATTTAATATTGTCTACTGCCACAGTAAGTGTTCATTGCTGTAGATACTTTAGTCTCGTTTCTGAATTTTGTATAAATCTACAAATTAAACTAACTAATAATACTGCTAATTGCGAAGTAAAAAAGGTTACGACTACTCTTCAGTATTTTCAATTAAAAATGTCCCTAACCAATTATGTTACTACATAGTATTGTCTCTTAGTATTATTTTGTTTTCTGCGTTGTAATAAAGTATTTTGTATTGTATTGTATTGTATTGTATTGTATTGTATTGTATTGTATTGTATTGTATTGTATTGTATTGTATTGTATTGTATTGTATTGTATTGTATTGTATTGCATTGCATTGCATTGCATTGCATTGCATTGCATTGCATTGCATTGCATTGCATTGCATTGCATTGCATTGCATTGCATTGCATTGCATTGCATTGCATTGCATTGCATTGCATTGCATTGCATTGTATTGTATTGTATTGTATTGTATTGTATTGTATTGTATTGTATTGTATTGTATTGTATTGTATCATATTGTACTGTATTGCATTGAATTGCATTGCATTGTATTGCATTGCATTGTATTGTATTGTATTGTAGTGTTATACATAAATTATTGTTTAAGTGTTTCTTTACATTTCAGATTTCTTAATAATTAAGGGTGGACTTGAGCCTAGAGAGATAAATTTATTCAATAACTAAGCATTCCTTAAGCGCTTTTTTAGGGTAAAAAAATTCACAGTAAGGAAGCTGTAAGCACGATTCTAAGCCAGGATCAGCTGCGCCCGCGTCGGTAACGGTTGCGAATAATTGGCTATTTAGCTCAACTAGAGAGAGCGGGGACGAGGTTAGAATATTTTAGTCTTGTGAAATTTGGTCTCACGTACGTAACAGTTAAATTTGGTCTCATAAGTAGCCAATGGTACTTACTCGCAAATTATTGATTTGTTGCGAAAAATAAAAAAGGTATAAAAAAGAGATTAACTAAATATAAGAAGTAACTTATAATTAAATTCAAGTAACTACCTGTATTTACATCATAGAATAGCATATACACTCTAGCACAGAATATAAAATTATTATTGGATTTAAAAAACCCAACTCTTCCACCCGGAAGTAAGCATCTAAAAGTATGACTATTAACAACTGCTATTTTCAGATAGTTTACCATATTTCCAATGTTAAGGATATTTTAGTATTAGAAGATAAAAAATATTAAAAAAATTTATGACCAGATGCCTCTTTAAGTTCCGAACGCGATTATACGGCCGTTAGTTTACTCCATATCTTGTTAATACACAAGTGCAGTCTGTTGCCAACCTTGCTTTCAATTTTTTTATTTTCCTTTGACTGATTTTGTTCATAATTATTATTGTAATATTTTTATAGAATGCATTTATTACTTCTCGTATTTTTTATATGCATATTCGTATCTGCAATACAATTGGGGATGTTCCCCTTATTCCTGCCATAAATGTCTACCAGTAGGAATAGTGTTCTAGCGGTCCGCACCTTACCCTTAGGCAGGCCACTAATAAATAAAGTATAGGAGCAGGAGACTTAGTAAACGAGTAGGTGTAGAGCCGACAAATAAAATTGGCTTTAGGTACAAACGGGATTCTATTGTACAACGATAGTGGATACCCATTGACCTACGTGGCTAAATTTTGCAATGAAGTTAGCTTGATGTCTTCTAAAAAATGTACAGACTATCTTTTGACGGTTACATACGAATTATCAACAAAGGTCATGCATGAATCAATAGATTCGACTGATCGCAAAGAATAGAGTAAAATGTGTACTGTACGAATACTTCTGACGTCTTTATCCAATCGATTGCACTATAAAAGTGTTGTATGCTAATCGGATTGTAAAAGAATTTGAAAGTCACATCCGACATCTGAGACAACTTCATCTTCATGAAGCGTCAACTGGTTGTATACTCGTACGTAATCGAATAAATAAAACGCCTTCATCATCATGTCCTATTTAAATTGCTGCTTTTATTTTATTCATAAAAACTGATTGAATCTAAATAAAAAATACTACATACCACTTAACTTAAATCTCTCACAAAAATATTATAAAAAAGAATGAACAAAAGTTTCAGTGTAAAAAAGGATCATTTCCTTTCCTCATAGCCATTCTATTAGGTACGCTAAAGTATAATTAAATGAATAGGACTTATTTTAAAAGCATGACCTATTTGTTTGTACGTGTTTATAAACATTTAAGCTGTATGCGCGTGCGCACTCAAAGACCGCTGCGCGTGGGATTATAGTTTCAAAACAGCCTTTGTATGTCTGTAAGCTTATTAACAAGTACCATCTCCGCAAAACATAAAAGACCCATAGAAAACAAGGAATGTATTCCAGTTAGACAAACAAAATTATGTTCTTGCTCATACTCCTAGCAGGACAGTCTAATCTCTGGTTAAAAGTTGAGAACACTTTGCTGTAAAATGTGACGATAAATATACCCCGAAACTTGTAAATACAATATGGGAATACCTAATAAAAATTGTGGAATCAAAGATAAAGACGTAATAGTTTAGATAATTTGAAAGAAATCAAATTCTCAAGTTCTTTGTTTGCCGTTCGTCACGCTCTTTTCTTTGGAAAAAAAAGCATAAATATTTAAAGAAACTTCCCAAGTATTTCTCTAACATTACTTTATTTTATACAAAGGAAACAGATAAATATGGAACATATTATTTAAAATACGTTATTTTTAATTCGTAAGCCATCTGGCGAGTTTCCCATCAAACCCGTTTCTGCAATAGTTCAGTTTCAATACCGATACGCATGCGTGCAGCAGCTACCAAATAAACAACAGATAAATAAGCGAATTATCGACAGTAATTGTTGTGTAAAAACAGCGATCCGACGTGTGTGGAAGACAAAGGCCGCCGCTCGCGCGCTCCTAGACCACTTTGCAGCCATCTCAAACAACTACTTAAACAAAACCACTACTGTATAATCGCGATTATCTTACAGATAATTCCCGCACGTCGATCGATAGTCTTATTTCAATACTCAGGTTTAAATCACCTTCTGCTATTTGAACAAATTCCGTCCAGCTTTAATACGGAGAAAAACTACAAATGCTCAATCATTCATCATTTATTGATGATTGTCGGCGCAGTTTGAAATCATACAGCCTTGGAATTGTACGGGGTTCTCACATGGGCGGTAATCTCGGGTCGTTATTCAGGAATTCCGAGTGTTCATAGAAGCACAATAAGTGACAATGAACACTAAAAAGTAAGTATAATGTCAGTGAGTGGCGGCGCGAGGCAGATTCCGCACGGGCCGATGCGTATGGACTAATTATAATTGGTGAATGAAGAGACGTGTCAACGCTGCACCGGCGACGGTGTACTGAACACTTGATGTTGCAGGCCGTTTTACCGTAAACTGCTTATATAAGTTTCTGTCTTGCGTAATTTCTACAATTTTCTAAAATTTGGCATACCATTTATTTTTTTTACGTACGTTCAACCGATTGAGTAGAGATTTACCAAACACATTCCGAATTTGAATTGATCTAAGTCTTCTTTTCCTCTGCCTACGAGTATCATATGACAGGTGATTGGAGAGACAATCCTTAGGGAATTAGACAGCAGAGTTCACCTGCATATTAAATTACACAATAACTACGATATCCCCAACCTGCTCATCGTAGAGGTTACGGTAATACCTCTATCACATTATTCCCAATTTCATCGAATTCCTTGAAGACTTTCTGAGAAAACTATTACATGCAGAAATTGATCATTTTTAATTTATAAGTATTAATTTTAGACTAAGTCCTGTCAATCAGGATCTCGTCTCTCGCCCACTGTGCGACGGCGGCGGTAGGGGGATGGGGGGGTTGTCTCTTATACGCATGCGCGTGTCCCAAATAGTCCCAATGCGCGGCACGAGCAGCGCGCGCGCACCGCCATTATACGCAAATTAACCACAATTAAACAAACAACCAAACAAGACCTGCATGAACTTAATCGGCCGCGGATAGCCTCCCAGCGGCGGTACCTTTGTGTTTCTCTTAATTATATTAGCATTTTTTGGATAGTAATGGATCATGGGCTTAACAATGTTTTATTGTTTCGAGTTTATTTCTTTAACCGTTTATTAATCACAACACAATAAAACATATAGGTAAGTGGAATGGAACCCAATAAAAAAGACAAATAAAAAAAAGACTGAGTTTATAATGTTCATATTAACTTCAAACAATTAGACATTTACAACAAATACACCCAATTTCTAAGAAACCAAAAAACGCGAAACGAAATATGTAAAAATTTTAACAACCCACCCAAACTATGGCAAATTATAAACAAACTAACTGGAAAAATAATTCAATGCATTGATGATACCTTACAAAAATTCTTTAAATTAGAACCTGTTTTATTAGCAAACAATTTTGGAATGGAATTCGAAAAAAACGTTAAGGACATATGTATAACTTGCGATAAACCGCTTCTAGATCCTGCAACCTATGAAAATATACCCGACAAAACTATAAGAATAAAAAAACCGAGCGAAAGTGAAATAGAAAAAATTATAAAACAGTTAAATGACAATAAAAGTCCAGGCTATGACTGCATTCGTGCTTGCGATATTAAAAAATATTCGAAATTTTTTGTACCACTAATAACTCACCTGATAAATAGATGCATAGATACGTCCACTTACCCAGACCTATTAAAGATTGGTGTTATTAGACCGATTTACAAAAAAGGTAATCATACTGATTACAATAACTACCGCCCTATAACTATACTTTCATGCCTCGACAAAATAATAGAAAGATACCTTAGTAATGAACTGAACAATTACCTTCAGAAAAATAACATAATAACACCAACACAATTTGGCTTTCAAAAGAAAAAAAGTACAACACAACTTCTGCGACTATTTACTGATGAAATTAATAACTATTTAAATACCAAAATGCATGTATTAGTACTTTTTATTGATTTTAGCAAAGCTTTCGATTTATTAAGTTACTCAACACTTTTCAGTAAATTATCACGAAATGGAGTACAGGGTCCGTTCCTAAAATTGCTTAAAAACTATCACACCAATCGATATACCACGGTCAAAATCTCAAACAAGACAAGTAAATTGTTTTCAACCAATATGGGCACGGCTCAAGGATCCATATTAGGACCAACTGAGTACCTACTGTATGTCAATGATATGGCTAACCTAATAACAAAGGGCTCTGTTTATCAGTTTGCGGATGACACGTGTTTAGTTGTAGCTAATCGCGATCTCACTGAGGCGCAAACTGATATGCAAACCAGTTATGATAGGTTGTGTAAGTGGGCTCACGATGTGGGCCTGGTGGTCAATGCTCAAAAAACAAAACTTATACACATACACTCTTCTCATAATAAGTTTACCACCACGCCGACAGTTGTGTCCCATAGCCATCAGTGTCTACATGCTGCGTCGTCTATGTGTGCGTGCCCGCCCATAGAACAAGTCAATAGCCACACGTACATCGGGCTCGTCATCGATAGCAGATTTTGTTGGGGACCACATAAAGATCACGTATGTGCTAAGCTCAGAGCAATTATAGGTAAACTAGTAATTTTAAAATATAAGCTACCATACAAAACACTAAGATTACTATACATGGCCCTAGCAGACTCTGTTATCGGATACGGACTGAGTAGCTACGGAAGAACTTACGTAACCTATCTGCAAGATATTTACAGACTGCAACGTAAAATTCTGAAGTTAATTGTACCTAAATATATAAAAAATAGATTTAAAGATGATGATGTGGGACTCTTTAACTATTGTAAGGTTGTAAATGTCTTTGATAAATTCAAATTTAGTGTTTTAACGGAAATTAATATTTTAGATTATTTAATTATAAAGAAAAGACCTGATAATTTAAGACAATATTGTAAAACTAATATGAAATTTTTACTACCTAAATCAAACAACTTATATGGAAAAAAGTTACTAACATATTTGATACCTACAATTGTCAATGAGCTGCCGGAATATTTACAAGGGATAGACTTACAATTAGTTACCAACAAAAACAAACTTAAATGTTTTTATTTAGATAAACAACCTGGTTGTAATTTGTGTTAAACATTAGAATAACAAATTCATTATAATGTTCGGATAAGACGGCTCGCTGGCGCAGATAAACCCTAGAGGTTTGCGTGCTAGTTTAAAGCTAATAATTGTAAATTAAGGGATTATTAAATAAATTAAAAAAAAAAAAAAAATTAAAAAAATTATGCAGACACGTTTCATTGTCATAATTTCAGTTGAAAATCTTCTATTGCTATCTTTGGTTTTCGTAGCTACCATGTTTTATTGTCAGGTGTTACATTTATCAGATAGAACAGTTTTATAATCATAGTTTGATATTCTTTTGCAACAAATAAAATTTATATATTATGCTAAAGCTGATGTTTATGCTGTTTATTTTTTAACTGTTAAATGAAGTTAATTAACCACATATTTATTTGAATTAAATGTGAAAGTAACCGACTAACCGTTAACCTTAGAGTATAAATAGAAAAATTTCTGGGAGCCGTTAACTATTTCAACATTTCGGGAAAAGAAATATTATTGATCCCAGCACATTGTCTCAAAACCTTTGTAGGCTATAATTAGTGTCCAGTAGTAAGAACCAAGTAACCCACTATTGGGCAGTCATTAAGCGCTAAATGTCAGCGAGACATTCGCATGTCGTGTCTCGTGATTTTACTATACTCTGCAATTATCAGCGCTGGGACCAATAATACTGAAACAAACAAAGGGAAACTACACCTAGCAATGTGTTTTTTCTATTTGATGAGATTGATATTTACTAGAAAACCACGTGTCAAGGTTGCGTTGAGCCTCCCGAATGGGAGAAACGATCAAGAACAATAGATCATCGACGATCATACTAGCTAGTCGTTAATACGATATAACCATAGACAAAAAAAATACCTTATGGATATATCTATGTTTTTAGTAGAAAATACGACTTTATTTGCACGGATTGAATAAGAACCAATAGTATTTATAATATCCTTGGTAATTTGTCACTGCGCATGCTATGATGATTACTGAAAAGCCAATAACTGTATTCAGTGACATGAATTTGAAAACACATTTTGAAGTCGAGCGTCGTCGTCAACAATTAAATGCGATCTCTAACTCGTCTGTCAAATGTAGGGATTATGGAAATCCCTTCAAGGGAAATTCCCATGTCCAGGCTATTATAGCCTAAACCTATAATAAACGTGGCTTGTGTTTAATAAATATTGGAGGGTGTTGTGAGCTAGTCGTGCAGCGGCGCGGTGAGTCGTGCTGAGTGGTACTCGTAATGCCGGGAAATGCCCCCGCTTTGTCTCTGTCAGCCCGCTGTTCCACCGACGGAAAATCTATTATCTATTGTTGAACTTTAGTGAAATCACCCTCTTTAATTTATGAGTGCGTGCGCGCTTTGTACATAACGTGTCACTCGTAGCCCACTGCTACGGTCGCTACGGCGTAGCAGGTTTCGTAGCAGAGTTGAGTATTGGATTTAACTATGAGCATTTTTATAGTGTAAATAATCTGCGTTTTGATCTGATTCAGGATATCTCTATGATTTATCTGAGTAAAATTTTATAAAGCTTTGTCGGATCCTTCACAGAAACCGCGATAATTGAAGTAACAACATCCATCCAAATTATTCAAATTTTTTAATCTAATGGTACGTAATACGTATACAAAATCTAAGGTATACTGAAGATATAATTGTATATTGTATTGGTTTTACCGAATAAGGAAAATGTAGAAAGCCTGGCAGAAAGCATGAAACATTATTATTTATAGTAGAAAGTGAATCGTGGAACAGTTTCTGATTCTGATAAATATGGGAATAATCCGAAACCAATTTATATTATTTGGTTGGCGTCCCTTTAGCATAACTAAATATTCAATATTCCTTCACTTTCTTGTTAGATTACTCATTAATGTTGTCATTACATTATAATATTTTCACCATAATTATTTTTATTGTCATTATATATTTTTAGGACGGACGTCTACTGGCTGAAATGATGAATTTGATGATATATTTTTAAAAAGCTGTTGTAAAGCACATACATTTTCCTCCTTAATTTACATCAAGAAGGAATTTACCAAAAATGGTTCATTACAAGTGATATTTAAGCCTTCCATAAACTATTTTAATTGGACTCTTCGTTACTCTGTTAAATTACCTAATTTACTTAATTGATTTGATTAGCTCTGAAAATGTTAATTCGACGTGTGAAATTGGCGAAACACCCATGATGAAGTTGGTTCGTGACCGGGCCGGACACGAACCCGCGCCGAGCGTTCGAGAGTAACACCCGGCGGGCGGCAGGCCTCATCCATCGTCTAAACGTGTCCGCACTTGTACTGGCAACCTATACTGCCGCTCGGCAGGCGATGGTGATGCCAGCCTTGGTAGAAATATTATATTTCGACAGTTTTATTGATAGCAGTCCACGATAGATAGATAGATGAAACGTTTATCGCATTACATATAAAACACACGGACATGTCGGACACGTCACAAAATTATCATTAAATACGAATAAAGCCAAGCCAGAAGCCAGAAAGCCAAGTGGCTAAGCCCGTTGTCTTTCATTCAGAAGTTCGCTGGTTCAAACCTCGGTACGTACCAATGTGTTTTCGGTTTTCGAATTCATATGTACGTTTATTTGACGCTCTTCCGGTGAAGGAAAACATCGTGAGGAAACCTGCACACACCTGCGAAGAAATTCAAAGGTTGTGTGTGAAGGTGACCAACCCGCACTGGGCCAGCGTGTTCGACTAAGGCCTATTCACCCTGATATCAGGTTAGGCTCGAGCCCCTCGGTGGGGACGTATATGAGCTGTTAACGAACGAATTAAGAAACTAGACTCAACAAACACATAGACAGACATGCGCATGTGTGCGCTGTAATGCAGAAGGGTCAGGCTTAGGCTCAGCGATATACTTGCCAAGGAGGCAACACTAATTTTCAGCCCTCACATAGGAGATGAATGTACTTAGAAAACAGTTAGACCCATTTTAGACCCTAGCTGCTTCATTATATCCAGAGCGTCCGTTTAAAAATGGGTGCAGTCAAGGAGTTTGAAAGGTAGGAGGGAGTGGGAGAGTGGTGCTTGGCTATGAAGTATGCTGCAAGATAAAAAAATCCTTCATCACTCGGTATGTAGCTAAACAGATGGATTTTTTAGCAGACACCGGACTTTTTTATCAATGTCAATTGTGCATGTGCATGACTGAAAGTTTAAACATATGTAAGATTATTTATAGTTTTTATATATTTATGAAAGAATAGGTAATTGTTGCAGAAACTCTTGACTAAGCGATCTAATCTAACAAAGCCTAGTTGGTAATTACTTATGGAATTCAAGATTTCCTTTAAATGCCAGCAGTGCGAATGTTTGATAGTTCTGGCAATACCTACTACCAGACCCTACTACTAGGTGTTATGTAGAGACTAGGCAGCACCCGCAATCCTCCATAAAACATTGTCGGCCGGTATCTATCGCCGCTCAGTACTCTGTATATCAGCCGACACAATAAAGCGCAATTCTCGCGCCCGGCGACAGGTGATTGCGCGCGCGCACCTGATTTACTGCGATCGATACCGCGCGGTAACTAACCGACACCCAAATACGGCGCCCGTGGGATACGGAATAGAAAGGTGTTGGTTTAGCTCAGGCTCCGCAAAGGTGTCTTCAATGACTGCCTATTGCGGAAACAATGACCGTTAACTGAATGTTGACGCCTGCGTGCTCGGACCGCTGTCTGCGCAGTCGCGGCTGCTGCGGAGACGGATGGAAGCCCAGAGAAGGATTTAGTGGCTGAGAGCTAACAGGCAGCCCGCAACGTACGAGCGCTCCACGCGAACTAATGTTGGCGTGTTAACATTGCAGCCATCGCTCGTGCCCGACAGCCCTTAGCCGGAACTCCCGCTTATTGGAAAAACGGTGTTGAAATACCCATTTATTCAGTCTAATAGCGCATTGAATACTTTGCTGAGCGATTGATGTAGATAGTTTCAGCAAATGCCGATACGCATCGCGAGCATTCAAACAGCGAGGGCTAGCAAGCCGGGAGATAGCATCGCTAAAGTTTGGAGGAGAATCTAGTCAGCCTTCGGAATATAAGTGTATACCGACCGGCCGGTGCGGCAACGATGTATTGAAATGTCTGTCAGCGCGAACATTTCACAACAGCTGCTGACAGATTGCTGATTCCATTATCCGATACTAATCTAAAAAAGACGAAGCCAATTTAATCCTCGCGATTCTCACGGTATTGGAGCATTGGCATTTTATCATGCAAATCTTATGCGTGGCTGGGGACGGACGGGTGCTGTGCGAGCAGGAAACTGCCGTCGCTCCCCGCGGCCTGAGGTGCATGGGGAAGGGGGAAAGGAGGGGAATTCACTGTTGCACTGCGCAGATTTATATGCATTTGCCACCTCTTTCATATTCAAATAGCGCAACGCGGCCATGCGTCAGGATTACCGCGCTGCGCCCGCGCCGCTGCGTTAACGCGCCGCTTTGTCCCTTTATCTCCTGTTATGACACCACCGTGTCGACACTCGCCTGTGAAATGCGCGTAAAAACGGCCATAATATTGATAATACCTTCGGAGCTGCCGTTGTAAATATCCAGCTATTCATACGTGGGTTGCGCACTCGCAACTTACAGAGCGCTGCGGGGCGCTGGAAATGGCTCAGAGAGATTTACAGGGAGAGAGCCGCTAGGGAATATAACCTTTAGTTAAACTATTCAGTAAAGGGTTCACGCATGGGTTATGCGGGCAATTAAGATCGGTATTCCGTGCGCAGGTTGCGTGCAATTAAAGCCGCGGAGGCGGAATTCGTGGCCGTCGCCGGAGTGACGGACGGCGGGCGGCGGCGTGGCGCTGTCAATTACGCGCCCGCGCATCCATCACACGCAGCACACCGGCGCATGCGTACTCTACCAGTAGATCAAAGTCCTGGCCAACTGTTTACCATACGTCAGGAGTTTCACATATCATCGGGATCCTAACGTTTCCGCACTGAAGACGTGCCAGAACGTCAGGCTCTTCTTCACAGGAGACCGCACATGGTATTCTGCTGAACTTGCGTCCAAAATTTAAAAATAATCTATTTCTTTTTCTTTCTAACTGAGTAGCATCTACCCACCCAGCTCACTCTATGAGTGAACAATGATTTTTTAAATCATATTAGATAATCACATGTTACTAGGTCGAGTACAAATGCGAGTCACAGTAATTAATGCATTTAATAAGTCTAATAGGTTCTTTTTAGGTTTTTTTTAACTAAATGGAAACCTCTAATACAAATATAGGCACTCAAAGCTTCTCGAAATTACTTCAGGTCGCTATTAAGAAAACGGTGCTGTTGCTAGTATTTCTAGAGTAAGATTTTGAAATAAGTCACACTACACTACTAACTACACAGTAATTTACACGCCCTTTATAAATGAGGTCGGAAAAGCTAGTTTCCGATATGTTAGCTTTGCACCTCATTAGAGCGGAACACGGCTCGTGCGACGTACAGTACAGCTTACACGGCTGACCTGCGCGGGCGCACCCGACATTTAGAATGTTTTTAGCATTACAAGTAGAAGTTACATGCGGGAGAGAGGCTTGAGCCTAATTAAATGAGATCGGCCCTTAGCGGATCACAGGGCCCAAGTTATTTCTTCACATGTAAATTTGGTTTGTTCGAAAGGGTAACACTTTCTTATTTAAAGTTACCTCACGTTGCAAGCCTTATTAAAATGTTTATATCTGGCTAAATTCTGCTTCTAATTCTAACTATTTTGTTCTAGCAGTAACAATTTGCATCATTGCCACAGATTGTCACAAGTTCAACCCAAACACAGTATGTACTTCAAATTAGTACCTGTAATAAGGACTAGATGTAAAAAATTAAGGCATCAAACTAGTCTGAAAAATCAATCAGCATAAATTCTTACGTAAAATATGTCTAAACGAAATAAATCAGGCACTAAGCTACCACCTAACCAGAAGAAAATTTCGAAATTACATTTTCTTCTTTCAAGTACTTTGTACTAAATTAAAAATTGATAAGCAGACCACGCATCTCGCACTGTGTCTCATTCATCTTGAGTAATGCGAGCAGTGTCTCATCTCCCGGTGACAGATGCGAGTAGTACTCACACTCACACTCACAAGGGCACAATCCTGAGAAGTCCACGAGTAATTACAGTGACAAACATCATAATAACTGTGACTAAGTGATATTTTTACTGATCCCTGGTAAGGACGGTGAGAGCGATCACCGAATGCTCATCCACTATTTGACTCTACAAAGGAAAAAAAGAACACAAACAGAATTAGTCCCCGAATATAGTTCTGTTGTTTTTTTCTTCTCAATTCTAATAACTGAAAGTCAAATAAATGCAGTAAGAGGCACAATATTCTTATATTGAAAACAAAATTACAAAAGAAAAACATATAGACGCGTGAATCTAGTAGTGGTGTAATTGTTGTCCAACATAAATAAACAAACAGAGTAGGCTAACTAAACAAGGTGGTTGGTTTTGATTTAAGATTGTGAGAGTAACGAGATGAGTAATAAACGAAATTCTGAGTGAAATTGGTCCAGAATTTGAGGTAAAGAAATTTTGTAACAATTTTGATAACCGAATCTTACTATTTGATTTAACAGCACGGCCCATGGTGTGCATAGTCTGTGGCGCTACAACTCGGAGTAGTTCCCAGGAAAGAGACTCGTAAAAATTAACCCATTAACATCAATTAGCGCATGACGCGGCCGCTGACCACTAGCGAGATATACCTAGCACAGCTGCGGATTTATCATTTACAGCCGGAGATCAAGATCATTGCGTCATTCGTCCACTTTTCGGCGAAAATGCTTCGTGAACATTATGATGCCACTACATGGTCTATAATGATGTTTGGAAAAATGAAACATGTGTTTTGACAACCTGTATAATAGTGAGTCGGCAGTACATCATATTTTTCAAATGTTTGGCGGATTTTCTCTTGGTCTCAAATAGTGTCAATCAGGCCCACATAGCAGGCGAGATGAGGCCGGTGGTGGTGGAGCGAGTTAACCCAGAAAACACCTGTTCACTCTATAGCTTTAAACATAATTGAGGTATATAATTCATTCGGGAATTTAAATAAATTAATATTTTAAGAAAAACATTAAATAAAGATTTTACAAACAAAGTAGATTTTGTGTGCAATATTTATTGTAACTTAAAAAGTTCGTACATTACATACGTTCATACTGAAGGACACGAGTTTTTCCTAAATGGGGGATGCTTTTGCATTACGATGTAAATCTATCTATACTATAATGAAACTATAATCGTAGCGTTGATTTGTATTTTAAAAAAGTTTTGTAAAAAATGTACGTCTGTTTGTCTGTTTGTTACACGCTAATCTCTGGACCCGTTAGACCGATTTAAATAAAATTTCGCATGGTGGTACCTCATATCCCCGGTCAACATCTTAGACACATCTTACCACGGGAAAAAATACCCAGGCGTAGCCGTGGACGGATAGCTAGTAAATATTATATTTATAATTTCCACAAGAACCTTAACCTCGCATTTGATATTATGTTAATAAACCTGCAATTAAATGTGCTATTAAATAACAAAGGCCATCATAACATTAAATTGGGAGCGCCTCGTATCGCGAGCAGCTGCTACCGCTTTCTAAGTTGCTCTTTTATGATCAAATGGATTTAATTGGTGCAGCTCGGTGCGCGGGCGCAGGGGTCACTGCCCGATACAACCGGGAATCACCTGTTGCATGCATTCGGGAATGCGTTCCGAGATTCGTCCGAAGAAATACGAGACTTATATACGAGTATTTATGACCTGTCTGGAGTTAACGTGCGTACGATTACTAATTTATTTGCGCTTGCTGTACTCTTTTTATAATACATTGTGGTCGTAAAGTGGTAGCAAGTACAACTTTGCAAAACAAAGGTATTTTTGCCGCTTCGACTGTCTAATTTGCTTTCAAACTGTTTGGGATGGGTGCATTCTTGGCCGCAATTAAACGTGGTAACTGTGCGTATCCTTACATGAGATGCGGCTTACATGAATTTGTATCTGTGATTTTGTTCTATCTAAGCTTTGACCAAAAAATGTTTAAAATGTTTTGAGAAGAACTGAATTGTTGTTTTTTAACTCTAGGTGATTTAGTTTAAACTTTATGACTAAGAATTTTGCGTTCTGCTGGGGGTCATGTATTCGCACATAATCCATATTTTTTCAACGAATAAAATCTTTATTATTATAATTTCGTTTCTCTTTAAAACACGTCAAATGGCGTGAAAATTTACTTATGTAACAAACATATTTTTTCATTAGCAAAAAGATACCAAAAATGTATAATATAAGAAAGTAAAAAAGTGATGAAGTCTGCTGATGTAACGTTTCGGAACACACCGCGCCAGGAGAGGCATGTATGGAGCACATTCGTGTTAATATATGCGCCCGACCGTCTAATATCCGAATAAAACGCGCTGCGGGCGTTAAATGAGCGGCCTGTATTTGTGTGTAAGTAAATGGTCGTGGGTCGAGGCGGCCATTTCCACTGCCCGCTGTTGCACGCTGGCACGACCCGGCTGGGCTTTTCTTGCACATTTTATAGCATTCACTTTAATTATGTGATTGGCATAGAACTGGACCAACCCAATCTTCCTGGTTTCGTAAGAGGAGACTTGTACGTACATTCGTTTGAGCAAAACTTCTTTCACTTCTGTTAAGACGTCGTTAAGTGTTTTAAAAAAACCTATGATAAATAAGAAATTAGACTTTGACTTTAAAGAGAGACCAAAATACGTAATAAGTAAAAAAAATGTTAGTAGACTGGGTAAGTATGCAGCAGAATTAAATATACTAGCTTGGGATAGCGGTCCGAAACCTATTACCAGTAAAGAATTCTCCCAAAATAATACAGTAAAAAACAAAACCAGTGTTTATAAAAAAAGGTCTAAGCCCCAAAACAACCGGTCCACAAAATAAATCGTTCAAATTTAATTAAATAGAAACCGGTTTCCGAAATCGGTGCATTTCTTTTTGGTTTGTACGAACTCGGTGGAAGATTATAGGCGTCGGGCCGTGAGCTGCTCTATCGGCGGCTGTTGGGTTTTTTGCTTGTCGATAGTTTACTGCCGAACTAACTACATATTGGTTGATAAAGTCACCTACTCGTAGGCTTGCCTTTCAGGGGAAATCGGTGTCAGTTATACGTATAACATAGCTTATTTTGAATATTTTTGTTTGTTGTATTTTTAATTATGAAGTATAAATAGTAGTAATAAATAATAGTCATTTTAGCACTTTATTCTTCTACTATGTCGGTCTAGTTTATCAACATGGATGTCATATTATTATTCGACTGAAAAACGTTCTCTGCTGCTTACAGCCAGCGGATTCCCTCTACCCTCACTCACCAGATCGTCGGTCTACCTTGTTGGGCATGTTCGTAAATCTGAAAAATATAAGTAAATAAATAAACAATTGACCACCACAGATATAAATCGTCTGTACTTTTATTATAATGGTTCTATGACAGTGTCTGTATGGAAGCCGTCCCAGCAGTCCGCAATTACGGGCGGTGTGACGTGTTATTAATTGATAGGTTCATTGTTAGCAGCCACAAGGGGCGTCACTGCGCTGACGGTTCGGTTCGTTGGTCCACTCAAATCGACAATAATTATTTACTCGTCCTCACACGGAGCTACTGAAATGAGGCTGGTTCCAAACTCCGAATCCGCAAATAAGTGAAGTTTATATCAGGTTGTGTCTTTACTTTTGTTATTTATTATTACGCTTAATGTGATTCAATAGAAGACATTTATTTGCAGCATCCATAACATAACACAACATACAAGACAAACAAAATATAAAACAAAAGATAATTACACTGCGAAAAGGTTTTAGTTCAGCATATAAGTTGTATAAATGTTTTTCTATTATATTCTACTACGTGACCAGTTATTGACTACGGTAACTAGTCACTCTTCGAAAATGTACAGTAGGTAAGCAGCACATGCGGCTAGGGAGTGTGTAGTGTAAACAGTCCAATTTCAGTAGGTTCGTGTAAAAACAGGCTTAACACGAAATGTATCTTGAAAAATAAAAGCTCAAATTGCACTGCGCTTAATATCGGATACAGCTACTGATTTTTCTTGCAATGTTGCAATGATCATTTTACCAACAACGAGTGCAACCGAAACCTGGTTCTCAAACACGTATAAAACATTAAAAATAAATCCCTTACTGTAACTTCAAAACCAAGTTGGTTACAATTAAAATCATTTTGACTATAATTTGATTTTGTAATTTGTCAATAGACTGTATAGTATGTTGCAACTCTAAATAACAATTCTCCGTATTTCCGTCAAAAGCATTGCCTAGGATTTACGGCGTGGTGCCTCCATAAACAATTCAAAGCATTTTCAATTAAAGGCCGTGTATTTGCGACCTATATTGCGGCGCGCGCGCATGGCGCAAGTTGGACGGACGGACGGACGGACAATGATCGGGCGAATTATGCGCTCGGTTCGACGCGCACAACTTTATGTGTCTGTTGCAGAGCCCTACTATTTAGAACTTAAATGCAAATAATATGTACAAAAAACGAACAAAATATCCAGTAAAATTTATTCAGTAGTAATTTTATTTAATCTTAGCCTGATAATATAATATAATTACCAGTGATATACCGTTTGAATTAACTCACTGAATCTCAACTCAAGTAATTTGTTTTACTTGAGATAGAAAAGAAACATTTTATTCCTAGGCACCCACATGGCGGCTTAAGTGTTATACCCAAAGTTTCTAGGTAACAGGGCAAAGTTTCTTACAGAAGAAAAGATTTTAAGAGAAAATTTTGAAGGAATATGTTTTGCCACAGAAAATATTTGTTTCATATTTGGATACAGTAAATCTTAGTCTGAAAGTTTCAGTACACCTGTATGTAATTATGTAATAAAAATTTCGTAAAAAAAACATGTTAATTGTTATTTATGAGTATTGCGATATCGTTGGTCTTTGGTAGGGGTGCGTGGGCGCGCGTCGTGATCCGATGCGGCTCTATCATTACCCGCTCGTTATAACTCCCCAACAACCTCCCATTAGCCCAATGTTTCTGCAACCGCCGCAACTATGAACCAACCGTAATGGCAGCCAACTCACGAGAAAGAATACGATGTTATCATATTCATAGAGTGGACAGAATCATAAGCACCTCGTTAAACCGTGAATGCGCTGTTATAATTTCAGATCTCATATATGGGGCGTCATAAAAACGCGCGCGTCGCCGCGACACTTCCCACGAACGCTTTATTATCTCATTAGCTTGAAGTATGTCTTCATGAGTCGCGTCGCCGTCGCCCGCGGCTGCGACCACTCATTATAACCACTAATGTCTTTAATAAAATCCTATATTATCCATCGTAAACGCATTCGACGTCAAATGACTCTTAAGTTCTAAACCAATTCGCGTTTCCTCGTTGAGTGTGTGGAGGGTTTCTAAGAGTTGCGTTCAATGGATAGCGAAGGAGATGGGTGGTTTGTGGAGGGTGATTACGGGAGGCCTGCGGGCGTCGTCGTGGCGCGGCGCGGCGGCGCGGGCGCAGCTAGCGCGTGGCTCCCCCGGGCTGCGCCACCGCGCTGCGCCGATAACATCGCCGGAGTATTGTAGTGTTAATGTGTTACTTGTCCCGAGGCGTCCGCTCAGACACTATCATTATCGGACTGCGCTCACAGATATTGAAACTGCACTTTACCCGTTTATTATTCAATTTGCAGCGAACAGCTACTGTTCCTTTGTGCCAGATGCTAAATGGTTTCTTTGCGGTTTTGCTTCTGATTTTATATATTTTTACACTGTTTATCGTCTAGGTTAGGTTAGGTATGGAATGATGGCTAGAACAAAGTTATCATCTTGCAAATTACTATATATTTTTGCCAAAGTTGCTTAAGTTTCTGCACGTGTTGATAATGAATAAATTCGTGCTGTATCTTTAGTTCAATTATAGGTTAGTTTTTGTTATATTAGAGGTGGTAATCAGAGTTTTTATTGCGGATTTCGGGGTTGATAATGAGTGTGGTGTGGACGCGCCCTGGGCGGGGGCCACACAGGCCGCGCGACACTCGAGCCTGTCATAAAACTCCACTCGGACCACGAATTAATTCACTCCATTCCAAATTGAGGAACCGGTAATGTGACAGCTTTGTTCCGAGAACCCATTCGGCGGTTGCACACGCTTTTCCCAGGGTAAGGCGGTGACTTGCGCAAGCGACGCGCAAAGGCGCAAATTTGTGGACGCGCACAATTCTGTCTGTCGCGTCGAGGTGTGTCGATATGATCGATGTGGCGGGAACGCGGCACTATTCTGAATACTGGTCCAGTTTCCAATAGAAAGTGAAATTACTTACACAACCAATTTGAATATGCTCGATTTAATCTCTAGTAAAGCTCCAATTAATGTGCACATACATTTTTTTTATTAAAATTTCTTCTTTTCTATTAGATAGAATAATTTACACACATAAAAAAAATTGCGATCACTTTGAACAATCGAAATATTTTTTGTTAAGGTAGAATTTATTAAAATATACTTTTATTTTAGAATTCTATAATTAAAAACGAATAATTTGATTATAGAAAAATTCATAAATTCAATGGTTTTTGATTATAAAATGGGGTTCCATCGAAATTTGAATACTTCATTTCCCTACTGAAGTCTTGATAAAAACAATGCCACGAGGATTACTAGAATGCTTTGCCTGAATTATAACATTGTATATTAAATTCAGTCAGTTCACTGACCAATAAGACTATTGCTTCTATTGAGCAAATTAATTGTAACACCTTGAATAATTTGGAATATGTTCCAAATTGTTTAAATTAATTCAAAAGACAATAGAGAATAACTCTGGCATTCCCACAAGTATCCTAAATATACCAGTATATAATAGTAGTAAAAATATCTTAAATCTGGTACATCAAAATATTCAAGGTGCAATGCATGCAAAAGAATTGGAAGTTGAGTTATTCATGAACTGTAATAACATTGATATATTGTGTATAACAGAACATTGGCTGAAAAAGCATGAGTTCATGTTTAGCTTTAACAACCATCAGGTAGGAAGTTCGTTCAGCAGAACCGATAAGAAATGCGGCGGTTCATTGATACTCATTAGAAATAATTTAAAATTTAAGGAACGAGTAGACATAGTGAGCCTCTCTGTTGAACATACTACCGAGATAGCCTGTATTGAACTCGAGCAACTTATTGTGATGAGCGTGTACAGACGCCCTAATTCGTCTTTTGAAATATTTGAAAAAGTCATGGATGATGCACTATCAAAAATAAGTGACAAGAGTAAATATATTTTTGTTTGTGGAGATTTTAACGTCGATCTCTTAAAGAACTGTAACTTGTGTCAAAGACTGCTATCTTTATTTTTATGTTATAACTTAAAGAATATTTTTTTGGAGCCTACAAGAATCACCGCCAATTCTAAGACTTGTATTGATAATATATTTTCCAATATTGAACCTTACTTTAAATCAATTATTAATCAACTATCTTCTGATCATTCAGGTCAAATAGGATCTTTTAATATTAAAATTGAAAAAGAACCAATTAAAAATTTCACATGCGTGCCTATAAGTGACACTCGGCTTCAACGATTCAGAAATAATATCATGGATAAATTACCTGAATTATCATATTGTGACAATCCAAATACGTTGTATAATTCACTGACTAGTCTAGCTAAAAACGAATATGATATAATATTCCAGCCAAAACAAATTAAAACTAGTAATAAATTATTGTTCAGTGATTGGGCAACAGTGGGAGTTCATAAGAGCAGACAAAGATTATATGAGCTTTATGAAGAAAGATCATATAACAAAAGTAGTACGTTTGTAGACTATGTTCGTGAATATTCAAAAATGTTTAAACGCGTGTGTATTGTAGCTAAATCTAATTTTATTAATAATAAGATAAAATCTAGTAAAAATACAATTAAAACCACTTGGCAAATTATACATAACGAAACAGGAAAATCTAAGCCAGCAAGCAACAACTTTAAGCTTAAAATAGACAACCAAATTTTGAGTTCGGACTTAGAAATTGCAAAAGCTTTTGAAAATTTCTTCACTGATATTCCTGTTTCGACAACCAAGTCTTTGAACTCGTCTCCCACTGAGGCTGAATCCATACTTAAACGTAACGTTGAGGAATCCAAAACTGTTTTTAAATTTAGACATGTCAACAGCGACGAAATTATAAAGGTATTCAAATCCCTGGAAATGAAAAAGACTCCCGACGTTGACGGAATTTCCGTGAAAATAATAAGTTCCATAATAGATTGTATAGCACCTCATCTAAGTTTTATATTTAACCAATGTGTTGATAATGGTGTGTTTCCTGACCTGATGAAACTGAGTAAAGTCATACCCTTATTCAAAGCCGGCAGTACAACAGACCCCACCAATTTTAGACCTATATCTATACTGCCGACACTTAGTAAAATATTTGAAAAACTTATTCTTAATCAGTTGCAGGGTTATTTTTATAGAAATAATTTAATGCACGTAAATCAATTTGGATTTACTCGGGGTCGCTCAACTGCTGACGCAGGCGTTGAGCTCATTACTAAAATTTTTGATGCCTGGGAAGATTCAATGGATGCCATTGGCATTTTTTGTGATTTATCCAAGGCTTTTGACTGTGTCGATCATAGCACTCTGGTCAGGAAACTAAATCATTACGGTGTAAAAAACCGGGCGCTCGATCTTCTTGAATCATATCTTACGAATAGATTCCATTTGGTCGATGTTAATGGGAAAAGATCGCCTGGATCTAAGATAAAAATGGGCGTCCCGCAGGGTTCCATTCTTGGTCCTTTTTTGTTTTTACTGTATATTAATGATTTGCCATATCTTATAAAAGAAAAACATGGGTTGGTACTGTTTGCCGACGATACTTCTTTAATTTTTAAAGTTAAAAGACAACAATTAGTTTATGACGACGTAAACAATGCTATCCATGATGTAGTTAACTGGTTTACGGTAAATAATTTATTACTCAATGAAAATAAAACAAAATGCCTTAAATTTGTGTTACCAAATGTTACTCCAGTAGCAACTGATATAATAATAAAGGGACAGAGAGTGGACCTTGTGGACTCTGCTGTATTTCTTGGAATTACTTTGGATGCTAAACTGCAATGGGATCCTCACATAAATAAATTGTCGAACAAACTGAGTTCAGCGGCGTATGCAGTTAAACGAATTAGAGCTCTTACTGATGTAGATACGGCTAGATTAGTGTATTTTAGTTATTTTCATAGCTTGATGACCTATGGAATTCTTCTATGGGGACATGCTGCAAATGCAAATAATATATTTACGCTGCAGAAACGGGCTGTTCGTGCAATTTATAAATTAAGGCCTAGAGTGTCACTTAGGGAAAAATTTAAGGAAATTAATATTTTAACATTAGTATCGGAGTACATTTACCACAATTTATTACATGTAAAAAAAAATATTACAAAATTTGCAAAGAATAGTGATCGACATGCTCTTAATACTAGAAATAAAGACAAATTGGCATCTCACATTAGTCGATTGCAGAAAATAAAACATTGTTTTAAGGGCGACTGTATACGCTTTTACAATAAGATTCCTACTATTATACAAAATTTACCCTTAGAGAAGTTTAAAGTTGTAGTTAAGCAAAAATTGATTAAAAATGCATATTACAAGATATCTGATTATTTAGAAGACAGATCTCCATGGGAATGAGGTTGCTTGAGTTGGCTATTAATATAATTTAATTTATTAAGATATATTGTACCTATAATATTACATATTAAAAAAATATATAATTTTCAAAAGATGCGACGCTTGTGGAGTTTATTCGGCGAGCTCTTCTCCACAAAAGACCGCACATTTTGCTTTGCTGAACTCGCCACTAAATGTAACTTTATTTGACGTAACTAAGTGTCCAAAAAAGTGTCCAAAAGTTAAATAAATTATTTCATTTCATTTCATTTCATTTCATTTCATTTCATTTCATTTCATTTCATTTCATTTCATTTCATTAAGTGAAGAAGGCTATTCTACATTTCTACGAGACAAATAGCACACTCAGAACATGTGTAGCCCAATCCTGCGTCGTTCCCCCCCTCCAGAGGTACCGCGACGTGGGTAACTTAGCAGACCGACGACGCCGCAGTGGACGCCCCACCCTACTGACTGCTGCACAAAAGCGCTACATCAGATTGCTGACAGCCCGTGACCCAATAGTCAACGCCACCCAAAAAAAAGCGCAGAGTTGCCGGCTGCCACTGGAGTTGAAGTTAGTAATCAAACCATCAGGAACTGCTTACACCAGGCTGGATTACGAGCAAGGAAGTCCTGGCGAGCGCCCCTGAACTCACGGCAACGATAGCAACGGAGATTGCAGTGGGCTAGGCTTCGGCAAAATGAAGAAGAGGAGGAGACGTACAAAGTAGACTTTTTCTAAAGTAGATTTTGTTTATAATTTCTAATATTTATTCATCTTTCTAAGCGATCATAATTTGAATGGTTTAAAACATGCTTGCGCTCCAGACGTAACGATTGCCGTTTCTTTAAATGTTACGGGTTGTAGTTGCTCAAAATGCAACTTATTCGCCGTAACGAGGGGTGACGAGGGGCTAAAGCCTAGCCTGAACATAAGAGTGAGCAGGCCTTCGTCAAACGCAAGCAGTCTTAGAATAGCGACCCGCTGATCGCCCGCGGCACTCGCCGCTGGTTGCCTAAGCACCAATGTTTCACCTTCATCTGAATTATGACCAATTTCAATTCTGGCGTCCAATTGTGCCCGACACGTACAATCAGCAATCGCTCATACTCCCGCGCCGACACACAAAATGGAAGATTTATTGGCTAAAATAACTTCTTGCCAGAGTAATTTGAGGGATGCTTAGAGCAATGCAGTAGCAAATATTCAAGAGAAAATCACGGTTTGAGAAGAAAATTTAGTTAAATGGTCGTCATTTCAGAAAAATACAGCATATGCCCTTTACTGCTCACAAAGAACTGAAGATCTGAATTAATTAAGGCTTTCACTTGCTACAGTGTGTCTATATGTTTTATCCAAATTCTAAAAGTTTTTTCGAAGTAAGATTTTACGAAACCAATTTTAGACGGCTAATAAATACGAAGGACCAGCAGCTGTCCACGGTCCGTCTGTAGACAAGAACGACGAGAAAAAACTACACCATCTCATATCCTTCCAAAATTTAATATTTTAATATCGTTATATTCAGTTAATGATACATTATGTCACAGCTCACAATCTTCAGCTACTTCTATACTTAAGTTGCATTCTCATGCGTGCGATAATAATCAAAATCAACGAAGAAGGCTCAAACTACACAAGCCAATGTAAATGAAATGAAAATGAAAATGAAAATGAAAATGAAAATGAAAATGAAAATGAAAATGAAAATGAAAATGAAAATGAAAATGAAAATGAAAATGAAAATGAAAATGAAAATGAAAATGAAAATGAAAATGAAAATGAAAATGAAAATGAAAATGAAAATGAAAATGAAAATGAAAATGAAAATGAAAATGAAAATGAAAATGAAAATGAAAATGAAAATGAAAATGAAAATGAAAATGAAAATGAAAATGAAAATGAAAATGAAAATGAAAATGAAAATGAAAATGAAAATGAAAATGAAAATGAAAATGAAAATGAAAATGAAAATGAAAATGAAAATGAAAATGAAAATGAAAATGAAAATGAAAATGAAAATGAAAATGAAAATGAAAATGAAAATGAAAATGAAAATGAAAATGAAAATGAAAATGAAAATGAAAATGAAAATGAAAATGAAAATGAAAATGAAAATGAAAATGAAAATGAAAATGAAAATGAAAATGAAAATGAAAATGAAAATGAAAATGAAAATGAAAATGAAAATGAAAATGAAAATGAAAATGAAAATGAAAATGAAAATGAAAATGAAAATGAAAAATGTTTTATTCGAAGTAAGATTTTACAAATCACTTTTCGACGTCGAGGCGGGGCGAAATCGTAATAGCGACCTAGATCATTAAAGTTACCGCTACATCATCAGATTTACAAAATAATTTTAATAATATAATAAAGCTTCAGCATGTTTTAAACCATTCAAATTATGATAGCTTAGAAAGATGAATAAAGATTAGAAATTATAAACAAATCTACTTTAGAAAAAGTCAATATTTCTATAGTCTATTTTTTACGTCTCCTCCTCTTCTTCATTTTGCCGAAGCCTTGCCCACTGCAATCTCTGTTGCTATCGTAGCCGTGAGTTCAGGGACGCTCGCCGACATAGCCCGAAGAATCGCGAAACTTAAGTGGCAGTGGGCTGGGCACATTGCGCGTAGAACCGACGGCCGTTGGGGCAAAAAGGTTCTTGAATGGCGACCGCGCGCCGGAAGACGTAGCGTGGGCAGGCCCCCCACAATGTGGACCGACGATATGGTGAGGGTCGCGGGAAGCCGCTGGATGCGGGCAGCGCAGGACCGTTCGTCGTGGAGATCTTTGGGGGAGGCCTTTGTCCAGCAGTGGACATCTTTCGGCTGAAATGATGATGATCAATAAATCTTACATGTTGTGTTAGCAGTTAGCCTATAAGTCTGGTGCATATTGGCAAAATGTATACTGTTGGCTAGCCTCTTAGAGTATAAATAAAACATTTTCTGGAAGGAATAGAGCACGTATAACCAACCACGCGCAATCAGTATCAAAACACTACGAAAGCGTTTTATATTTCTGCTTCGCGGAAGTAACACGCGTGCTCTATGCCTCCCAATTATTATTTTTTACTCTAAGGCTAGCCTATTCAAATAAATAAATAAATCCTGCATCTTATTAAACAAGATATGTACTTAAGCCACTTGGGATGTCAGCGAGTTGGCGATCTTTTGTCGCGCCGAACAAATCCAAGAGCTTTCCATAACATCAACACTTGGCCACACTGGGCCGCTTAACGGCGTCTTCGCTCATAAAATACATCATAATATTTATTAACTGGAAAGGGGAGATAGTGTTGTCAATTTGTCACATTATGAAGTATAATATGATAAAGAGGCAGTTAACAATGTCGCAAGTGGTCAGAGCCACGAGAGGACGCGAGGCGGGATTTAGTGGCATAGCTGGCCTGCGCCCACGCAGGTTGCGCGGTGGGACGCGGGGACGCGGGGCTGCCAGGCTTGGGCGTTCGGATTATTACAAAATTTTATAGAGCTTTTTTTGCAGATAAATAATTATCACGATTCTCAATATTTCATGATGTGTATAAATTGAAAAGTAATTAGTTGTTAATTTATTATCAGTTCCTATTCCCGGGAACACTTAAACCGTTCTTGTTAACTAGATAAGCTATAAAAACGTCGAGTAATTGCCGATACCCTAATTGTCCTTACTCGCTGACTACGTAAGCATACTTTGCTCTATACTATAGCCCACTTTGTTGCACTAATTTCAGGAAAAACAGCTTCCTACCGCGCAGCATGAACGATATTTATATATTTATGTCACTATGTCGCATTCGACAGTCTCGTGAGATTTTCGCGCGTTACTATTTAATAGCACTTGAAACATATTATATCGAAGAATATATAGAACAAATCAGTCACAAATATTGCACTAGATGCAGGAAACAAGGAAAATTATTAGAAGCAGGAGTTAGAAATTATTATGGGCAAAGAACCACAAAATATGTAGTACCAAAACTATGTAATAAGTACGCATTGCTGTTAGATCACAAAAAGATTAAAAGTGTACCTAGACTTAAGAAAAAAATAAAACTCAGCATGTTAGGTTAATAAAAAACTGCATGTTAAAAGGGATGAGCGCAATTCGCCTACAAACTACTACGTAATTTGGCGAAATATAAATAATGTAAACTAGGTTAAGTTTTCTTAGTAAATAAAAAAAAAAGTAGTAGAGCCACTGATACTTTTCAAGTTTAAAGATAGGCTCATCGCAGTGTGGTCAGCTGCGTGTTTACTAAATGTACCTTGTGGAGACTCCCCGTGGGGTTTTGGTCGGGTATATTTAGCATGGCGCTTTCAAAATATTCGAACTACTAAATATACCCGAGTTGGGGTGTCATTATCGGGTATATTTAGGAGTGAATGATTAGCGCCAAGTGTTTACAAATGTACCTTGTGGAGGAGAAGGAGGAGCGCTTCCAAAATATTTTAACTACTAAGTATACCCAAGTTGTGATTTCATAATCGAGTATGCTTAGGAGTGAATAGTATTTGAATGCCAGCATAGTATGTCTACAAAGTGTACCTCCCCCTATATGATTTTAGTCGAAAATAAATAGCATGATAAAATAATTGAACTACTAAGTGCACCCGACTTAGAATGCCATAAAGGGGTATGTTTAGTAATTAATTGTTAATTTTTACTTAAACACTAAGTAGGTATATGTGGTTAGTGATATGATATATGACGTGATGGACGGGCCCGTAGCCTAGTTGGTAGTACGTCTGCCTTCGTTGCTGTGCTCTCAGAAGGGCCTCATATGTGAAACTATTTTATAGTTTAGACCTTAGGATACTATAATGATTGCAAATAAATCAATTGAATTGAATTGAATTCGAAGCACAGGGTCGCGGGTTGGAATCCCTGCCAGGGCAAACATTCAAACCAATAAACTTGAAGAAAAAAACGTTTAATGTCGTTAACCTACACAGCAGCTATCGGACATTCATATAAACAAACAAATAAAGAAGGAAAAAATAGCACGCGAAGCCGGTGCGCGACAGAGACGATTAGACTAACGAAAGTTACGAATTATGTTCGGGTATAGATAGTAGCTACCAATAAAAAAAGTGCAGTCCTAACTATACCCGATCAAAGCCAAGCAGGCTCTTGTAATCTAAGCAGGGTATATTTAGTAACGATTTATTTTTAAATGGTGCTACTATCTATACCCGAGGTAGGTCGAGTCAGCGTGTCTTGCAGAGGTATATTTAGTAGTAGACATTTTGTAAGTTGTTCCTCCTAACTGTACCCGAAGATAGACAAGCTCGTGACGTCACCGGCGTCTCCACAAGGTACATTTAGTAAACACGGTGGTCAGCTAGAATGGTATTCATACATTTGTTTCCAATCGCTAACTGAGTCGCTTATAGCCCTTAGGAATAAGTTTTACAAAATACTAGACATCCATAACATAGGATTTGCAGTGTACATAGGTAAACGCTGCTGGTCATTCCTTACATTTGCTAAGGTAACTTCAAATTCTATCAAAATTATAAGATTTATATTCTACTAGCGACCCGCCCCGGCTCCGCACGGGAAAATGGTTATTGTGGCTTATCCTTAAGTATATTACGCATGTATTATACATATAAACCTTCCTCTTGAATCACTCTATCTATTAAAAAAAACCGCATCAAAATCCGTTGCGTAGTTTTAAAGATTTAAGCGCACAAAGGGAGGGACATAGGGACATAGGGACGGAGAAAGCGACTTTGTTTTATAATATGTAGTGATGATAGTGATTCTATTCTAAGCACCAGTCTTCACGAGTACAAACCTGCACACCTACTTTAGATACATATTATGTACTATGCTAATAATATAACTTAGAATAAGGTTAAATATGTAGAGCAAAAAAAAAGAATTATTATTAGTAATCAAAGAAAGATAAAAAAAAAATCGATGTCAAATAAAGGTTAAGCTATAAGCTTTTTTAGCTTATAGCTGTAAACTTTGCTCAAACCAAGGCTGGCTACCTTTTTTATTGCAAGAGTTGAGTTGGTTTTATTCTAAACTGTTATTCGTCGCTATTGAGAATTTCTGTATAAATATGATAATTAGAGCACATCTGGCAACTTTGCAGTGAAGTGACGTCCGGCTGCCCGCCACCCGGTGCTCGGACCAATGGCGCAGCCGGCGCGGCGCATGCGCGTTTATTAGGGCATTTCTACGGGAAGATGCGAATCAGCTACTGTATCGAAAAAAGGACCTCTAACAGCTCATTAAGTTATCGAAAAAAACACATATATTTACAGGACTATTGGCCTGATGGAGAGCATATCTGAAAAATCGGGACGTTTTAAACGGCGCCAAAAAAAAATTTCAAAGTTCAAAAACGGGCAGAATTTGGCTTAAAATGGCGTGTCCGATTTCCAGAATTGACTCTTTATTGCTTCATAACTTTTTAAATAATAACTAGTTCATTATGATTACAATGTTCACATACCATGAGATAAACAACAAAGCCGTATAAGTAATAATATTTATTGTAAATCATTGGAGTTTGACACAATAACACATTTAAATTTTGTCCGAAGCTTCTGCCTCAATCCCGTGCCAAATAGTTTTATTTACTTATGTCACTAACTTCGCGAAGTACGAATGCAACTAGCTGGTTCCCGCAATCTACTAGATGAGCCCGAGCGGCTGAGCAGTATGAACTTGAGGATAGCTGCATTGAGGAGCATTTTTCGAGGGTTCAAAACTCTTCCGAGAATTTGGGGTCGGGTAATTTCTGAAAACTGTGGACGGAATTCATTTTGTTTGTGAAGTCTTATATTAAATTTGAGCTAAATCTATTGAATATTTAAGTGATATCTACCAGTACGTTTTGAAAAAAATACTTTAATTTGTAACATTTACAAGTTATTTGATGAAATGTGGTTTTTTCTCAATTTCGTGGATCTCAATTACCTGTAAAATGGTGCACCGAATTCAGAAATCTTCCACTGAATTCAGAATTTTTCAATAATGTTATGAATTGTGCTATACGTATGTATTATTGTGGTCCCGTAGCCTAGTCAGTAGTGCACCTGCCTTCCAACCTAAGGGTCGCGGGTTCGAACCCAGCCCAGGGTAAACATATGTGTGGTCAGCACTTGTGTTTGCCTTGTATCTGGAAGTTTGTATATATTTCATCATCATCATCATTAGGCGCGCCATTTGGCCCGATCTTCGGCTGTACGCATCCACCTGCTGCCAGCCACTTTCTGCAGATCGTCACTCCATTTAGCTGAGGTGCGTCCTACATTTCATTTTCCTAGACGTGATCTTCACTGCAGAAGCCGGTTACTCCAGCGATTATCGTTTCTGCGATAAACCTTACCAGCCCACTGCCACTTCAGTTTGCTTATTCAAGTGGCTATGCCGGTTACATTGATTCTCCGACGGATTTATTTGTTCCGGATTTTATCCATTAGAGAGACTCCGAGCTTATTCTTCTTCATAGCTCGCTGAGCAACTTTAAATTTGTGGACTACTCCCACAGTCAGTGCCCACGTTTTAGCACCACCACAGGTAGGACGCACCTGGTCAAAGACTTTTGTCTTTAGGCTCTGCGGTATGGGCACCGAGAAAACGTGACGCAACCTCAATAATCCTCCTATCGGCTTCTTATCTGTTCATATTTATACGAAATGTAGGAAGCACTCAACACTATACAGAAGACACTCAGGTCGTCAGCCTGTACGAGATTAGGATGGCTCTTTAACAGTTGAGAAACAAGGTGCTGGGTGATGACAGATTAACTGCTGAGCTTCTGGAGGCAGTCTTAAAAGCTCTCCAGAAACTGTTTTATTCCGTCTTCCTCGAAGAAACAACGACATGGCTTAGAAGCGTGGTGGTCCTCTTTTAAAAAGGGTGATAAAACCCTTTTGAAGAATTACAGACCCACCCATCTCGCTTCTGAGCCATATCCAAAAATTGTTTTCGAGAGTCATCACAACTTCGACAACTTCCAGCTTCCCGAACAAGCCGGTTTCCGAAAGGGCTATAGTACCAAAGACCATATCCATATGCTGCGGCAGGTTATACAGAAGACCAAAGAGTATAACTAGCCACTATGCTTAGCGTTCGTGAACTATGAGAAAGCCTTCGATTTGATTGAGACTTTTGCAGTCTCTTCAGAGGTGCCAAATTGATTACCGGTATATCGAGGTGATGAAGTGTTTGTACGAGAAAGCCACTATGTCAGTCCGACTCCAGGATCAGAACTCCAGACCAATCTAGCTGCAGCGAGGTGTGAGACGGGGAGACGTTTTTTTTTTCGAAACTGTTCACCACTGTACTGGAGGATATCTTAAAGCTTCTGGACTGGAAAGGACATGGCATCAATATCAATGGCGAGTACATCACTCACCTTCGGTTTATCGACGATATCGTAGTCATGGCTGAGACCTTGGAGGACCTCGGTAAAATGCTCAATGTCCTCAATAGAGTTTCCCAATAAGTGGGTCTGATGATGAACATGAAGAAAGCAAAAGTAATTTCAAACGCCCATGTAGTACCCACTCCAATAAAAGTTGGGGACTCTGTTCTCGAAGTTGTAAACTATTACATCTACCTGGGACAAACAGTGAAAAAAGGTTCTTGAATGGCGGCCATGTGCCGGAAGACGTAGCGTGGGCAGGCCCCCTACAAGGTGGACCGACAATCTGGTGAGGGTTGCGGGAAGCCGCTTGATGCGTGCAGCGCGGGACCGGGGACGCGGGGATGCGTGATCGAGTCAGAAATAGCATGCTGCGATCCAGGACTCATATAGCTGATGCCACACAGGTCAAACGCTGCCAAACTTAAGTGAAACTGGGCCGGATACGTCTGCTGCGTGCCACAAGACCAATGAGCAAAATAAATTACGTCTTGGCACCAACCGATCAACAGACGTAGAGGTGAACGGCCGCGCAGGAGATGGCGGGATAAACTGGACAGCTTCTTGGGGGACTACCCAGAATTGACTTAGGATAGGAAACAGTGGAAGAAAAAGAGGATGACCTTTGCCCAGCACTGGGACAGTGTAGGCTAAGTAAGATAAGATAACATTTATAAATTTAGTCGTTCATTTTCTATATTTCCTAAGCCGTTTCTGAATTCGGTGACTAGTTTTCTGAATTCGGTGGTGTCTCAATTCGGTGACTGACTTTTCACATAAACCACTCACAATATCTGGTGCTAAATGTCGTCATTAGACTCAAGATGGAATAAACTTCAATCTTTGTTATCAAACTATTGATGAAACCCAAATATTAATTTACCCACCGAATTGTGAAAATATAGACCCTTTTGTAGAACTGTCCATTAGACACGTGTGTGCTGGTGCTGATATACGGGGACTATATTATAGGTCTACCAGAATCTGATGGCAAAAAGGGAAAAAAGAAATGGACTAGCAAGGTTTCTTCGACATTTTCACCACTTTTTAAAGGAAATTTGAAGCCAAACCGAAAACAATTCCTCGAAATTTCAGTTGACAGATGACATTATTTTGTTTCCATAATGAAAATCGCTATTTTTTAAACTGTTTTTTCGCCATCGATCCTGGTAGACCTATACCTAACCTACTAAAGCCCGACCTGAAAATTAAAAAACCTTGCCAATTTCGAAATTTCAATTGAACTAATTTTATAAGGGAAATTGTTGCCACAGTCGTAAAATATACACGTGGCGCCTCACAGAGCAGGTTTTATTTCTTTGAAAGAAAGGTATTGATATAATCCCCATGCCTAGCAGGTGATTTGGGGATCGCAGTTGTTTTTGATTCTAATCATTTATTCGTTTTATAGCTCACAGGAAGAGTTCCTGTAGTCAAAATTCTAAGCCGGAGACTACATACACGTTTGCAACATATCTCAGAAGGAAGGGCAAAGGCCCTTTCGCTAAATTCACATTCAATTATCTCGGATTGCCTCAAAGGAATTAATTCATTTTTTATTATATTTTCGTTCATACCTGTCTTTATTGTGGTCGTTATCGAATTCGTACTGCTTGTTTAATGTACGTATTAGGTAAGTAATACAATCAAACAGGATTTTGCCAGATATACATTCTATAATCTGTTCAAACACGCAACAATGGTTACATTTAAAGATTTTTTTTTTGCAAAATTTGTAGCAAAGTTCCAATAGCAGACGGATTATTCCCGCCAGATGTGCGCGTTCGAGTCGGCTTTGCGTCAACGCGCACAATTTCCAGCAAGTGTCAAATATCAATCAAGTCCGGGGATTAGTCCACCTTTTCCTTTTGGATCCCACTTCTGATGTCGAGCAGTTGTTCGCCGCGAGCGTGTTGTATGTGAGGGCTATTTCTATTTTATTTTTTAACTTTTATGGCACTCGGCAGTTATAGTTCTGTAAAATGTGCGTCGGCGCTTTAAAGTCAGCTCGGGTGGCGGTGTGAACACGGTTCGCGATGTCGTCCCGCTTCAGTGGTTCGGCTTGGCTACCGTAACGTGGTGTTTTGTAGCTAAAATTTGTAGTCTAACAAGAAAACATTTTTACTATTTTTAAAGCTTTCCAAACTAAATCTAGCTGGTTTGACAGTGATAATCGAGAGGTATTTCTGTAGTAGATTTTATCGGACGTTGTTATTTAAATTAGAAGATTGGATAATTTGAAAATAAATAAATATTATACCTATGTGACATTATCTTCTCTGTCTATTTTATAATTAAAATCTGTTCAGCCGTTTCTACGTTACTCATACTTACAAACCTATTCTTTTAGATTTTTCATTAAATTAGTGAGATGAAATAAAAGTATGATATAAGACTATTAAATAAATCCAATTTGGATCTAAACTGAGCTCCGTTACAGCTGAGGCGCGTGCGCAGCGGTTATATTGAACGATTTCACGCCACACGGCGGGCTCCATTTCATCACACAATATACCTAAACAATTTTATTGTATCATACTAATGTTACAGCACATAATTCTTAAGTGTATGTGTGTGGGTTTGTTTAGCACATAGAGATAGATATAATTTTTTTTTGCTGCCTGTATATTATTGTGTGTCTTAACATCCTTAGTGTTACAGCAATATACAAATATAATTCTAGATATTCAATCAACTATGTTCTGTCTGTGAACATGTCATAAGTCACATTGTGTAGAGCCCTCCGCTGCCCCGTAAGTCCGGTGAAGCTTGATATGCAGATTTTGCGACATAAGAAAAAAAAAAGTATTATGAGAATAGTAGGTAGAATTAGGTCGAACAATACTTGCATTTGTGTTTGGTGGATGTTATTTGAAGTCAGATGGCTTTGAGATATGGATGTGCACACAACTTTTATTTTTATGGTGAAAGACTTGTGAAAAACAACAGTGCGTCAAATTCGAAACGATTTTTCTTTAAAGTATATTTAACAAACCCATTACTCGCGTCAAAGTTGTTAAATACTAAAGATCTAAGCTATCTATGGTGGAGATAGGCTAAGATAGAATTTTTTTCTGGGGAACCTTTTATGATGACATCTCGATTAAATATTCTAAACAGAGTCTTATAATTGTTGCTTAAAAATAAGAAGTGAGCTGTTAACTAACCACGATACCATTAGACAACGAATATTATGGAAATAATTTATAATAACGATACCAAACGAAATATGCCCAAGTCCCTAAATAGTATATTATTGTAAAGGCGAGAGGGGGGGTGAAGCAGGTGGGGAAAGCGGGGTGCGCGGGCGCAGCGCCTCATTAACATACTCTTATTGAATGCGATAAATTGTATAAAATATGGCCTCTGTTCGGTGTTCAACCAAGGAATTTGTCGAAATTTTTATTTTAACATCCATTCAGATTCAGATAAACAAAAAATATTTATATTTACTCACAGACAGCTGACACGGTGTTGCCAGTACGGCATTCATTCTCGGACGTGTTAAGTTGAATGTCCTTTGACGAATTTTATGTATTCGGAATAGATAAAGCTGAGTGAGAATTCTATTTAAAATTAAGTTGGCCTCAATTCTAGTGATAAATAAAGTAAAATTATATATTTTGTGATTTAAATGATGAGCTGCCGCTACACAAGAATTTGATTTTAATCTGAACAGAAATTTATTATGTCAAATCTGAATTACTTATGGTTTGGGTTTTGTATTTCTAATTAATTGCAAAAAATAACTTAAAGGTAGATGACAATCATAATATATTTTGATCATTTGCATAAAATATGTCAATATTAAAGTGAGTGATGCATAAATATATAATTATCTATAGAGACAATAATTTAAACTTTATAGATAATTATATTATGATTGTCTTTAGTTTTATGTGATTCAGGCAGCGATGTATAAGCTTCTTAACTGATTCATTCGTTTCAATTTTATAGTAGCTTGTTCTTTCACGAAGCCTTATTACATGCAGAGTCTATAAACACTTGACAATAGCGAAATCACTAAGGAAGCGCCAAACAATAAGAAATTGAATTGAATTATGTAATAGTTTACTAAAGCACGACTTTCCCACCACTTTGGTTTACTTGTCATTTTAGAATGACGTATATTGCCATTTCAGGGAGCTCTTACTCATTCTCTGTCTGCAAAAAATATGACAAGTTCAATGTTTATACACCGTGCTTTTTTAACCGTCTTACAAACGAAGCCCAATATATATGCCCGTGATATAGAATATCTTGGCAATGTTATTTATTTTTTTTAAGAAAAAAAATTTAGGATTTGTTTAATAAAATAATCGATCGAGAGATCAAAAATGTGTTTATCTCATATTTTTCTTTTGTTTTCCCATTATTTACGATTCTCACGCATGAGCAAATTGTTACTAAATTGTAAATATTATGTACAGGTTGATTCAAAATTATTTTGCATTATTTTATTTTACTTCACGGTTTTATTATTTTATTGATAAAAAAAAAATAACATTGCCAATATTTCTATATCACGGGCATATACATTGGGCTTCGTTTGTAAGACGGTTAAAAAAGCACGGTGTATTTTATGAAGCAGTTGTAGGGTACTTCAGTGGAATACCAATAAACCTACAATAGTATATAATAGTGGTAACCCGTAGTATTTGGTGTGTCAGAATAGGCACAAAAATCTCCACAAACGTATCGATTAGGAAGCAAGACCAGTTATTAATTAATTGATAGGATGTCGATTTTCGGCAAATGGCAGTAACATTAGTGTTTTATCAGGCTTAATCGAATATTTTATTTTCTACAACGTGTTTTGCCATTATTGGGTATCATTTTATACCTCGTTACTGCGCGGAAATTAAAAGAGGCATTTTATGTATTTTTTATGTTTCGTGTTAATAATGCTAGATCTAGTTAAAATATTTATGAATGAGTAACTCTAGAAGAAATGTAACGAATATTTATTTTAATTTTCAAAACCGCAAAATAATTTTATAACTGGTTGAACATGTCATTGATGTATAAATAAGTGAATTTATTTACCAACAGAAAAGTATTTATGTAAAGATAGTCTTTAGTCTATTATAATAGACCTATGCTTACTTGCCTTCCGTACCGGAAGGCCCGCGTTGCTCTAAGCTTAATAGCCAAAGAATTGTGACCTAGATATCTTCTTCCTTTTTTTAATAATAATAATTTCTTTATACTTTTTTTCAGGCTTCAGTCAATTTGTCAACTTCACACTCAACATTTTTTATTCGTATTTAAGCCTGTTGACATAAATGTTATATGAATTAAAAAAATTAAGGAAATACTTGGCGCAATTCAAACCGACGACGCCTTTAGGATGAAAGCCTTAGCAATTACGCCACAAACACGTAGCGTAAACTAAAACAAATGGAATTAACAATTAACGGAAAATACATGATCGTGTATCGTTAAGAGTTCGCGTGCGCCGGCGCAGAGGTAGGGTCCGATAAATAAGTGCGCTTGTCAAAGAAGGTAATTGGCGGCGCAATTAAAACAAATATATACCGCTGGCGGTGACTGTACCGGCGTGGACAGAAAAACCGCGATTAATCACCCAGTTCCTACCAGAAACCATCCTCGCACCGACCACAGAACCTTAAGGTAACGCTGCTCGAAACCGTAAACACGTCAAGGACTTCTCCCGAAGGAATAAATCTTTTCCTAAAGTAAAGGTACATTAAATTAAAGAGTGGATACATTCTGGGTTTTATTTGCTCACTAGCGAAATTTATTCCAAATCCGTTCAGCTGTTTATACGGCTAGACTGGCTTGTTTCTGAATAAGTATTAGTACTGCATAGGCAGTAAAGAACAAATTGACCTAGTTCAAGGTTCTGCATTAGATTGGGCCAGACAAAAAAAACGAATAGCTAATTCATTTTTACTTATATTATTTGGAAAGCAGTGTATAATGTTGAGCTGTCAATGTTTCCTTGATTGGTAATAATTAGCTATTTCTGCTGTGATTCTGCGCTGCGCAAAAAGCAGAAGATTCGCCCGAAGCTTCATCGGCGGGAAACTTGCGCATTGCCACCGTTTATGTAATTAAATCGGGAAGAACCATGCGGGCGCGCATTCTGGACCCAACTGAATCACTCGCTACTCAAACTTTCTAAGTTTGTTTAAAACTTATAAGGAGATCTCTCACGGCGCAATTATTATCATTAGTACAGTGTAATTAAAGTGTAAGCAGTGATCATTTTGCCCTTATATGCCCTTTTGCCTTTCATTAGACTTCCTGTTATTACTAGTCATTTTAAGTTGAAATCGGATCTTACAAATTGTGAAACGGTAGGGACAACAATGATTAAATAAATAACAGAGATAAGAAAATAATGGAATATTGTTAAATTAAACTATAATTTTACGACTAAAGAGTCACTTTGGATTTCAATAAATAAATTGAAATGTAATTTAATCAAAAAATCTTCATAAATATACGATAAATGCTATGAATGTGCAAAACTTGGACTTAAATACGCTGCATCATAATATCGTACCTACAATCTACATGCGTATAATTTTCGACGAATTGTCGACGATCAGTAAAATATCGCACAAGAAATTACAGATTAATTTCAACGAAAATACTTATATCCTGCCACTTACGTCGCGCAAATAACTAGTAATTTATACAGCTTTATCTTATTACTAAAGCTGGTTGATTCCTTAAACTGCGCTAATTCCTAGGAAACGTTGGTCTCAGACAATGGCACAGCACAGCGCGCGCGCCGCTGCCGCCAATTATATGCGCACACACAGGTAATTAGCTTGTTTTACGACTGCAAGCAAATCGGTAATTTCACTAATTGCAGCTTTAACTTGGATGTATGTGTGTCTGCCACGCGACGGGAGACGCTACGTGTGTCGCGCTTTATCGAAATGTATCGTTATTCGTTTATTTCATAATGAAAAAATATATTTCATCGTTTCAGCAGAAAGATAGATAGATAGATAAAAAGTTTATTTATGAGCACAGTACATAGAAATGCTTAACATAGGTCATGTTAACTTACAGATTATTAACAGGCAGCATACATATAATTTAGCATTTATATGTACAAACTATTGTTAGTTTGTACATATAAATGCTAAATATAATATATATGGGTGCGATACCTAATATATAAATATTAAAAAAAAGGTACTAAGCATTACGCTGTGAACCACCCGAAAATAGTGCACAGCGCTCTTATTCTGCTAGTACCTTGAAGTGTATTTAAGTTCGCGCTCAGATGGAGATACCTATAGATAGTTAAAAAAACGGTAAATAACAAATAAATAAAAACGTGAAAACGTTTTCCATCTCCATAATGATCGGTCTGGCGCTGTCCGCATCCAGCAGATGGGTTATGATTATCAGACAGAAATAAAAAATAATAGAATCCACATGCCTTAAACATCAAGTTTCAGCAGTGTTTATCAAGTGCTCCACGGTCCAATATAAACATAATATCGTGTTAAAAAAAAACTGATTCATCATCATCATCATTGTATGCAGCCAAAATTATCTACTTAACTTTTTTAATAATTTAATACTAATTTACTTATGATTGCGAGATAACTTTTGATTAAATTATTATTTAATTCTGGCATTAATATCTACATAAAGTGATTTTTAAAATAAACGACTCTAACTAAGAGGTGTGGTCAAAGTTTCATTTCAAAATACGTGCGCTTCAGAAGGCCTTCGCTCCTTAAAAAAATAAGGACCTGGGTGACCTTATCTCAGGTTTTAATTAGCAATCAGCGTAATGATAGACGCGAGCAAATTACGAACAGCATGCGATCCTTCCTCACAATAATATACGTATATAATGTATAGTATATAATGCACTGTACGTATCCTCTCCTTCCTTCAAGACCATACTTACCTTACAATACCAATTCTCGATGCGTGCGTCCAGTACATAGAGACTTTCCGAAACCGAATTATGTAGTGTATTTATCAATTCATTTATAGCATAATAAATACAATCAAATGTAGGAAGCTGGCAAGAATTGGGTTTTCCAAAATTCGTACGAGAAACAGAAAATACTTGCCTATTGCTCACTCGCCTTGGGGAAAACCCTACTTGACATTTACCTTGTGTGCGAATTCGATTTTTTGAGAATGTGAATAAAATGTATATCATTTACTTTTAGAGTAAATGTTAAATATCATTTACTTACTTAGGAAATTGGAAAGATTACTTCATGCAGTCTTAAGCAAATGACATAAAATGCTCGTATTGGGAAAATTTTAATACTGTAAAACCTCTTTTGCTCATATCTAAAATCCTATTTAGATTTAAGTATACTACGAGTATATGTATATTAATCTAAAATTGTCATGCTCATATGCTTTGGTCCGTAAAATTATAACATTATCGGGATCTCGGGATCACAATCAACATCCCGCAATGATTAAATGCGGGATGTTGACTGGTTTGCATCTCTACCCTCAAATTACACTCTATAAGTGGTAAGTTTTTAAAGAAGTATTTCAAGAATAAAGAAGAACTGCCAGTCACCCCGAGTCATGCACAAACAAAACAAAAAGCAAGTAAATTAAAGATCTGTCGGTTAGGCTCGGCGAGGTCGGGTTGGTTTCTATAGCGTTTTTTGTTCGTTCATAATCTAATTTGGGCCTGTGAATCCGTCCAATTTGCCGCGTTTACGAGGCGTTTTGTCAAGGTGTGAGGTGGGAGGGAAGGGGGAAAGGGAGCGGGGAAAACGGGGGCGTGAAGGAATGTGATCGTGAAAACCTCGCTTCCTGAGCTTGGCCGGGCTTGGTGACGAGGATTACTGGAATCACAGAAGTACTAATGATGAGTAGAGTTTATTATATGATTTCTAATGTTTTAAAACCTGAAGATGGTGTACCATTTATAATCGTAGATTTAGTAATATCCATCCATGTTATAAACATGAAAGTGTATTAATTAGGCCAACTTTTAAGCGATATACGTATCGTAAGTACCTATATGAATAAAAAATAACAAACGCCACATTTTACAGAGGTAAATATCGTTGAATATTATAACCTGAGATTAATTGGGAAATCAGAAGAATATAGCAATAAGCAGAAAAAATTAAGATTACAAAATAGTTTACCTCATTCCAGATCAACTACAATTTTAGTTAATAGCGGTTCTAGAATTACGAGTATGTTTAATTTTAATAAATATTTGATAATGTGTGCTGATTACTAATTCAACTGACATAAATAAAGACAAGTGCTCTAGAAAAAATATGAAAACGATGTGAGAAACTTGCTGGACCGGAAATGATTCATTGCATCAGCTTCGGCTGATGGCGGCTGTAAAACTGAGCGAATGAAAGATAAATTCTTTATTAAGAATAGTAATAGTCATAATGACACTATCATTAGTCGTGAATTTGTGAAGTTCACTTTATGTTTCTCGAAATGTAGAGTAATAAAATTTGGAAATTTACATTTATACATTTTGAAGAATAAAAATACTAACCAGTCAGTTTGAAATAGAAACGTTTACATGTATATCTCAATCATCCCATGAGTATATGTCACTATGCCAGAGAATAACGATTTTAAACCAAACGCCTATAGGCGTGTCCACTCGCCGTAGTTTTATTATTCGCCAAATTGAATGGAGCGTGGAACAACGAACCAACTTGTACAGACTTGTTTGAGAAATAACATATTAAACTAGAGAATTATTAAAATTGCGTTTTAAAGACAGGATGTAGGTTCGGTGGATAGATGAAACGATAGGCGGAATTATAGATGTGGTGTTTCCGGAAATTTTACCATAATTCCCGAGAAAATTCCGTTCCCAGGAATATTCCCAACGTTCATTCAATATTTTTACACCCCGGGAACGGCATATCACGTGGAATGTTATACAATTATTAACAATATACCTACCGGCTTAGCTTTCCTCAAACAAATAGAAAACGTACAGTAGACAGCACATGCGGCTGGACAAGTTGACCTTAAGAGCGCCCGTATTCCGTCGCGGTAGGGGTGAATTTCGTAGTGCGAAATTGCGATAGTCCAACCGTATGCTGGCTTTTTGTACATACCAACATACGGTCAGACAGAATACTGTATCAATTATAAGCACTATTTTCCGTGAAGACCTTTGTATCAAATACGAAAGACGGTAAGAATAATGTTTATTCCGCAGAGCGCGCGTTGATGTCTTTTGTTCGACGTTACAGACTGCTACGAAACATAGTAACTAGGTATTACCTGTAAGTTAGACAAATCAGAATATTTTGTTTATTAAAAAATGCAGAACCTTTTGCTAGTAGTTTATTAACTGAGATTCTTTAATTGGAAAACCAATCGGTTTGACATGTGCAAAGTACCCTAGTCAAAGGTGTATAAACAAAGTGACGATAAATATAGAAAAATGAAAACTAATGAATCAAAGCTGTAAATCAAAGCTGCATAGAAACGTTCGCAGTAAAGAAATAAAGCAAATTATTCACGGACTGAACCTTACTTAACGCCCTTATATTATACGATTCAAATAAATATTCGATATCCAACGGCGTTTTTTATGTCAGCTCTATATTGCGTAATATCAAAAGGCAGCAATGTATATCTTTGCTATACAAGATGGTCTCCTATCTCAGGAGTGCAGAGAGGTGGAACAAATTTTCGTAAATTAATGTTCTTAGAGCGTAGTAACTGTAGCGCAGTTGAGATTAATGAATGATTTGTCGATCCTACATGCACATAAATTGTGGTTGATGATAACATCTCTTGCAAGGTTTAGTAATATTTTCGAAAGGCAACCATTTAGGTGTAAAATTTAATCTAAAACACAAACGATTTTAAGAATACTTATTAAAAATTGTAAACAACAATTCAGATTTTTCCTAAGACGAAACTATGCTTAAAAAAAACTAAAATATATCCGGCATCTCCTTATAAAGATATTAACAAAAAAAGTCTAGTAAATTGAATTACTTACTGAAACCGTCGGACCGTATCCCATACGGTAGGTGCAGGTTCGAACCCCGTCCCTACCGATCTATTAAAATAGATTTACAGAGATTAGTGTTACATTAGATGCCAGACAGACCTCCCTTCCCTTGAAGTGCCGCGTGTCAATAACATCAAACTAATTATAATATTTTATTAGCGCCATTACTGGCCGTATATTGAGCTAGTTATGTTAATCAAGGCTTCGTCACTCAGCCTAAAAAGAGGTCTATTTTCAAAGCGATCAAATGATAGGAAGATTCTTAAATTTTAAAGATAATAACAATCAAATCACATTGTTTATAAATTTAGCAAAGGAGGCTCGAGCCCTTGGTGGGAACGCATTAAATAAATATAATATGAGCTGATCAATCGAGCGTTCCTTCAGAAGAATGTACCTACAATACAAATCGTAACTTCACTGCTTGGAATCCCGGTCGAGCTCAATACTAGTACATAATATTATAAATCTTGTGTCTGTCTGTTGCTTTTGTGAACCTATAATATCAGTGGTGATTATAACAACAAATACGAGTGCTTTTATGTTGTTTAAATATGTTCAAAAATAGTATACGTATATAGGAAATATAGGAAATATTTAATAAACAGCACATAGCAACCGGGACAAGAAGAAAAATGAGAATTCTAGGCAACTCTGGCGCAGTCGGCAGTAAATGTTTATTGATCTATATAATGAACACATAATGGAGCGGCCGAAACTATCGCTATCTATAATTGGATCGGCGGCGATCGCTGCGCGGGCGCACCTCGCTAAATGAACTTCCCAATATGGCGGACAAGTACACCGCTCAGCCCCGACTAACGCTCCACCCGCCACGATCAACAGAAAGTAGCAGACGTTCTTTCTCAACTGTTATGAAAAACAAGGCAGAAAGGATCTATTATTTCCTGTAATTAATAAGGAATATCGTTCGTTAACAACCCTTATAAGTTCCCACCGAGGGTCAACAGACCTTAATAGACCACGCTGGCTCAGTGCGGGCTGAAATAATATACCTACATCGAAAAATCTTTCGTAAAAAGTAAACTTATAAAAATCTGTTTCACTTTCGTCATCTTCCGTGATAAGAATTTACGTTTAACCTATTATTTCTATTAAAAAATTGCATTTACAATTCGATGGGTTATTTTAAACAGGCTCCTGATGACTATGTCACACGGAAGGAAATTACTTTGAATATTGTAGATAATAAATAAAAGTATGAAAAAAAACTATTTTGATTTTCAAAACGATTATATCCGCATAGATAGATTTTTAAATACCTAACGCCTGTTTGAACAGGGAATTAAACCATTAAAATGTGAAAAAATTGCCTTTCAGCAGAGGTTGTCAGTTTCTGTAATAGTCATATTCGGATTAGATCATGTATTTAAATCTACGTCTAAGTTACCCAAATTTAATTTAGTTTATTTTCTTGTGTTCCCTGTTAAGCCCCTAGTGTCTTCTGCTCCATGTTAGTCTGAGGTCTGAGGTCTAAACAACTGACACATTTTTATGACTTCAGCACCGCTCCGGCCCTCCATCGCCTTCGCGGCGCGCAGCGTTCACTAAAGTACCTACTTTATTATCATTCCCTGCAATGCACATCTTTATTCTTGTAAATTTTGAGTTAAGCTTGGGGAACTTGTAACGGCTTAAGAAGTTACAATTTTGTGGATGTTTGCCATAAATATTTGTAACGACTCCTTTAGCTTCAAGTCCCATTAATTGTCGAACTGTTTTTAAAATTGGAAATGTTTTTTTTTTAATATAACTTTATTTTCTCCTATATTCAATCCAGATGACTTCAAACCATAGAAGTAATTTTTTTGCTGCCAAGCAGTTTGTTGACAAACTAGAGGTTAAGGCATTTTTCTATCCTATGAGTCATTTATTAGTCCATAAATTATGATAAAGACTGTTTAGCCCCGGGTGGCTCGTCACAATATCTTAATAGCCGAATATAAAGTCTAAAGCAGCCATTTTATATGCGTTGCAAATTCCTTGATAGAAAGCATCGTTCTACGTAGCGATTACTGATTGACACACGTTACTACAGAGTGACCAGTATTTTATATACGAATATCCAGAAACATTATCGAAATCTATTTATATTTGGATTGGTTCAGAGTGGGCTCGTGCCACACTATACGAGGTAAAAGTGGCGGCTCAGCAAATACTGAAAAGACATGCTCAGCCAATGATTAAGCTTAAAAAAATGAAGATTAAGAACTAATTCTTGACTTTTTTTCTAACTTCCTACAAGAATTCGGTCCAAATAACGACCTCGGCAGCGAACAAACACTAATAAATTTACAAAACAGTCGCAACATTTAGAATATCCAATATGCTTGATAATGAGACATGCTGTATAAACGAAGGCATCATAAATGGCGGTTTTAGCGCAGTAATGGAGATATTAACGTCAGTCGCGACGCGACGCGACAGCCCAGCGGGGCGCGACAAATTATGCGACATAGCGCGACTGTCGCGGGAAGCGCCCGTGGAGCTACAACCTGCCCGCATGCCACAACCTCGATGCGTACACGCACACGATTAGTTAATATAGAATAAAATTAACATATTTTCCATAATAACAATATTATTTTCCATTTTTAAGTATTATCCTAGCTAATATACTATTTTTAACTTAGGATTCTATAATCATTTCCGCCGTCATTAAATGCAGTCCATTCCGAATCCTGATTTACTTACCTCTTATACTTATTTTATCTAAAACCTATCAGCAGCGTGACACTAGACGAGAGTCAGTTTTGGTTTGAGCAAAGTTTGTTAACTTCTGACATCATCAATGACGTGACATGAGAAAAATAATAAGTAAGTAACTATGGACGGTTAGAATGCCATATATGAGAGTTATTTATTTTATTCGTAAGACGAAAAGAACAGATCACAATCACTTAAATACGAGTATACACAACACACGACACAATATTTACACACAATTTGCTAAATATCTACATGTACACAAATACCGCGTTATGCGACTCTAACTTTTTAAAGTCTATACGACCATTCCACACGACCGAAAAAGGACAGGAGTTTTCATTTAAATCTAGAGACGTCAAACATAGATTTAACGCGTCGATCCCAACAAGTTTAGTTAGAGCACGTTAGAGTGCATTCAAAAACATCTGAATCAAAGTTATGCCTAAGTTGACAGCTACCTACTGTATTTTATTTAAAATTTGATTATTTTAACCCCCGTCTTTTACGTTTCCAATATAATCGAATAAGACCACGATAAGTGATAATATTTAAGTTTCATGTGTGTCTGACAGAATCGCCATCAGTCAGTATAGATCAATTAAAAGAAAAACCAGTCATTCGTATTGCGCGCTATCTAGCGGATATATAGATCCATTGGCGCGTTTTTTCCGCATCCGGCGGCGCGGGCGCTGACCGATCAAATCACTTTATATATTGTGATGTGACCAACCGACATGTAATTATTTATATAGATACGTACGTACATAGACCCCTATTCTGGTCTTGCGAAGTTGTAAGCTATTGATGCGCTCGCTGCACGCTGCACGGTATAACAAAAACATTATTATTACAAAGTTTTGTAATATGTCTTTTCAGGTAATTAAAGCAATCCTATTAGGATGGTTTGTAAAAAAAAATCACTCTAACTAGGTCTATTAAAAATTTAAATAAAATAATAAACGATTATTTGTGGCTTTTCTAGTAATGTGTGAAACGAAGCTTAGTCACAGTAGGTAAATGAAGTCGTTGACTCGTCCCAAACGAGTTCCGACACCGTTGCCACTTCCAGGAACTAAAAATTAATAGTCGCAGGCTGAATTCAGTGGAACCGTCCCTGCAGGAATGACCAAATGTCACTCAGTATTTGCACCTATAAGCTTAGACTTTTTGTTTCTTAAAGGAGTGATAGCTACATGTTCGTAACAGTGCCGTACTAAGAGAAAAAGTCTTCGAAATCCAGCAGCTAAATTATACTTTCTTGCCTTGGCTGTACACAATAGGATAATGAGTAATTTAAGTGATCAGCAATGTTCAACAAAGTGTCAGAAGCATGTTATCGGCATCATTAGGCAAATTGCGGCTGGGTGCGCGAGCGCAGGCAATAGCACAATGGAGGCTTAGTGAAGGGGCTCAAATATTATAATAACGTAGTTCTACAAATTTACAATGTCCGTTATTATTTTATTTGTTAAGTAGTAAATACAATCATATTTACATTACCTACCAAACCGCACTGTTTTTTTAAACTCTACCGCCGCTTTAAAATTGAGGCATAAAATGACTTAAATAAACAGAGCAATAATTCTAATTGGTCGAAATCATTAAGGTCGTAGAACTCTTACGACCGTCCCACTTTATGTGAAGTAATGAAAATTAATTGCTTTGTAACAAAAAAAATAGCTTAATTCAATTAATTGAAATTCCGTGGAAATTAAATGGCGTAAGTAATTAATTCTGTTTGGCGCTCAAGGCTGCGCCTGCGCCGATACGTGAATACCAACACTGGATTAGAAACGGACATTTAAATTATATTAACTTTTAAACTCATACTCTATATCCGACTGCATTTTTTGTCATCTGAATTTCTCATTCTCCGAGTTACACTAAAATTATAAATAGACAACATGACCACATGACCATCTTCATGCCACTAAATAAGAAAAGAAAAAATAAGTCTGGTGTGATGTTTAATTCAGCCAATTTGCGACTCAGTCTTGGATTATTGAAAAAAGCTAAAAAGAGACTAAAATTATAGAAAATTATAGCATACATATGAAATTATTATTCATCCTTCAGTTCGCGCAATCGGGTAATTAAATACGCGAAACAGGGCAGCCATTACAATTATAATATGCGCGTGATTGGTATCCGAGTGATCTAGACGCGGCGGCGCGGCGTGGGAACGGTGCACTAGGCGTGCGCGCGCGCCGCCGCACTTGCCAACTATAATCATTGGTAACATTAATAATAATAAAAATATGAAATTATCGAATTGCCTACAAAGTCTTTAATAAAGTCAATCAGCAAAAAAAATGTTGAAGAGGACAACTAACTACTTATTTATGATTTTATCAGATAATTATTCACATCAAAATCAAATGCACGCCAGTATTAAAAGCAGATTTAATTATAAATATACTTAGAGAACAGGATTGATAACCATTGAAAATCATAAATGATCATTGTGTTTATCTTAAGTTAAACAGGTTTATTTAAAGCAATATAAATTAGGGTAGGTAGGATCAATAAATCATACTCTGCTCTTTTCTTAAATAAATAGGTATCAATTAAGATCGCTTTTCGCAGCTGAAACTGAATACGCATATCCCGTTTCTCCTTATTTCCTGTTGATTTTCATACGTCATTATGTACATCCATAATTTTTGAATTTCAAAATGTATTAAAATATAGTTGGCAACCCAGCAGGTGCGCACGCGCTGGCGACGGTAAACAGTGGAACGGTATCCGTCTGTTTGTCTGTTTGCATTGGCCTAACCCTTGATCTGTTTGTGCTTTACTACAGTCAAAAACAGTGCCAGTTACACCTTTCCATTAAAAATTTTCCTTCTTGACACGGGCAAAGAGTGCTTGAAGTATAGTTTTGTTTATTGGACTGTACCTGGCTAACTCTGTTTGTGCGGCATCGAGTGTTCGGCTAGTGTCGACGCATGCGTGCCTGATAGATGTCAACTACCTACAGATGGTGCTTAAAGACGTTTGACAGAAATTATTTAAACAATTTTATCATCGTCTGAATTTAATAGGTGAAGACAAAACTATTCAACAATTTTATTGTCTTTTGTTTGTCATAATAATAACATCATAACATTAAAGCGTTCTGAATAGGTCTGCATTATTATAAAACTTTTATTTAAATATTGTGCAGGTACCCATCGTAATTTTATTTTAATTCAAAAAGCAAAAAGTAAGAAAAAGCTTTAAAAGTAATTTTCTACAATTCCATCACTAACCGAACAAAATCGGAGGAACGCGAAAATTACAGTCACACGTTAAAGGATGTTGACCTATAAACCTCACCGAATGAGAAGCTCTGAGCCTCTGACCAGCAGACGTCGTCGGTGTGAGAACAACACTTTAATAGAGCCATTACATTTATTTCGCAGGATTAAATGAAGCTCCGCCGACCCACGCCTCACGCAGATCAACTACTCGCATCCTACATTGACGACTTCGCATAGTAACTACACGCTTTGGTCCATGTTTGCCTAGTACTTTTTTAGGATATAATATAAAGACACCCTCTATTACCTATCGGCGTGAGCAGATTTTTAGTCAGCTCACAGGCAGCCCAAATTAAAGCGCAACTGGTCTATACAATTACCTCCAATAAAGTGTTTGGGTTAAGATTCAGTACGTATCTTATGTGATTAGAGCTTATCTTAATGATGAGTACATAATAGAAGTTTTTATCGCCCAATAATCATTTACCATTTCAGCTGAAAGGTTGACTTCAGGACCCATATGGTGCAAGAAAACATTTCAGCTAAGAGTCGTGTACCATAGCGTGGAGGGATTCATAAATGAACGCACAGACAGACTTCGTGTGTTGGGATGAGAGAGGCCGCAGTAGACTCTGGTTTATACTAATGCGACATTCACGATTCGTCACCGGCGGCCGCTGATGAGCCGCCTCGTCACACCCGCCGCACCCGTCACACCCGTCACGCGCTAATCAAAAAATAACATTCGCTTTCTTATTGTTTTAGCCGACCACCGACAAAAACGCGGGAATCTGGAAACCGAATAGAGACGAGTCTATTAACAGCGGTGGAACAATTTGAGTCAATTACTTACTGATGTTGCGACAGAGATAGATTGTTTATGTAGATATTTTTTTAGCTTTCTTTTTAGAGTTCCGTACCTCAAAAACGACAAACGGAACCACTAGGACTAGGAGGATACCAATTATATTACCTATAGGATCACTCGGGTAGACACCGTAACGGACTCAGCGCATATTTTCTCTTTTACTTAGGATTAAATTTATAATAATAAACCCTTATTTCTATACGTAAATGAGAGTCTTAGAGAGAGCGAAGAGAGGCCTTTGCCCAGCAGTGGGATAAACATAGCTAGTTAAGATTAAGATACGGGGGAGCTTCTAGTAATTTCTAGTATTTCTTTAATAAATTATTGTAATCTGACAGCCTATGTTATAAAGCAGGCTAGCCGGTAGCTGATGCTAACTAGAACTAGATTGACATTATTTTTTGCAGCTTAATAAGCTCCACATCCTAATGCAAAAGCCAAAAATATCCTCTCAATATTAATCTGCAAAGTATGTACCATATCCGGGACCGACCCGCGGCCGCGCGGCCCTGAGCCCCTGACTGACAACTGACAATGATATGACAGCTCGAGCTAATACTGAGTAATACTCGCACGTCAAATATAAGTCGGCGAATATTCGGCCGATTTGGAACGTTAATATATCGTAACGTGTTTTGACAGGGCGGCTAGACGGAGCGTAATGAGAACCAGTCGGGCGCGCTTATCGCGATGGCTTTTACGAGCACATAAAAATTAGATTTATTAATTGAAGCGCGTTTCGCAATGGACGCCATTACCGCGCCTCGCTTCGGATTATACTACTAACACTTGTCTTTACAGTTGGATGGTAGAACATGGCCCCGATTCGTGCAGCAAGTAAACCTTAATATGCTAGAGTTCTCTTCTCATTTTTGTTTCAGAATCAAATTTATACGTCATTTGAGTAGCATTGCTATTTAATTTCAGGAGCTTTGAGGAACTATGCGAACACCTACACCTACACCTTTTTGAAAACCTGTATCACTACATAGTATAAAACAAAGTCGCTTTCTCTGTCCCTATATCCTTATGTATGCTTAAATCTTTAAAACTACGCAACGGATTTCGATGCCGTTTTTTTAAATAGATAGTGTGATTCGAGAGAAAGGTTTATATGTATAATACATGCATAACATACTTAAGGATAACCCACAATAACCATTAACCCGTGCGGAGCCGGGGCGGGTCGTAATTGAATAAAAGAATGTAATTTTGTCAACAATAAGATACCAAGGTTACACTTGCTAGCGTTGTATAATATTTAGTTATTTTTTATTGAAAACTACACCGTGAAATTATAATGTTTGTTTTCCCGAATCATAGTGGTAATACTCATGAAACTGAACAACAAACCCCTAGGAACATAGGTTAAAATCTTAAAATTAAAATTCAACTTTTCATACAAAGTGGCCGGTCATGTGGCTGAAGTTTGTATGAAAAATTAAATATAATTTTTATGAAAACTACTTCTACTAAGTTGCGGTAAAAGAAACGTTAAAATTTCACGGTGTATATTCATCTGAATTCTAAAAATGTAGCTCGTAGTACTTCTGAAGGAATCAGACTCATGTTTAAATTATAATAAATTAATACCTGCTTTTTTGTACCTACTATATTATATTAATAGGTAAAGATATTTATGTTATGGGCCTGGTTGCCTGAAATATAGAGTATTATTATTATGATAATAAAAAATTAAACGTTTCTTACGTCTTAGGTTACGTTCGCTTATAGACCGCAAATCTTAACAGCGATTTGTTGGTTTACTAATTAACAGGCGAGCGCTTGTTGCCTTTTTATTAGATCGGTATATTATTTGCGGTTATTGGGCTGCTATTGATAATGTTAAATAAAAGTAAGTATGGTCGTGTGATCGCAGCGGTGCGGTCGCGGAGCGGCGACGACGACGACGCGACGACGACGGGTCAAGTCTGGGGGCCGGGCGTTGCGGTCAGGATCGCTTCACACTTGTTGCTAGGGAACTGAACAAGCTTTATGACTTTGAACTTAGAATTCGTGTATTGTTTTCTGATTGATTTGTATTTACCTCTTCTTTTTACTCCTTTTCTTGTTCTTTAGAGTTTGATAAATGTAAAATTACGAGCAATCACAGAACAAAGAGAGAATACTGTATAATGTGGGAAATTAATAGTGCCTTACTTCACATTAATACTCGTATTTCCTTAGATGGGAACTATTTACAAACTAGTAATCAATAAAAATGCACTCTCCAGATGATTCAAATACGATACCTATATTTAATCTTTCTAGTTGTTGTCTACTCATATCATAAGTCACGGAGTAGGTAAACATACAAAAAAGCTCGCAGCTTTTTCTCTATGAAAGCTCTCTGAAATGAAGACAAAGCGTGTTTATGCATTTTACCGATACAGTTTCGACAAGTATCGCAAGACCTTAAACCGTGTCTCGGCGGCGGCGGCGGCCCCATTACCGCCTCTTGCGGTCAACCGTTTAGTTTTTACGCGACTAGTAAAAGAGCACAGCTTCCCTGCAGTGTCAGCCTCGCGGTCGCGCCGGCATTTTAATTCGCCGGCACTAGATAATCGGACGATATCGTGTGAAAAGGGCACTGCGACTGGCGGACCCGTAATTCATCCATCCTCTTAGACTTCTATATTTCTACCTCTCAACTACCAAGATTAGCTGGAAGAAAATGCTTTGTTGCTACGATAAGATTTTTTTTATTAATTTACTCACAAACAGGTTTGCGAATCGGCTAAAGAAAAACCTACTTAATCTACACTTGATTGTAAATTTCTACTAGACGTAAATTGCTGGAACTTCAAGTTTACTTCATCATCATCATTAACAGCTCATATATGTCCCCACCGAGGGGCTCGAGCCTACCCTGTGATCAAGTTTAGTTATTTGACACATATTGTATGTAGCAGCTTATGAAAAACTCCATAAAGTCTTATTTGTTATTGCAGCGTGGAGTCCTGTCCCCTGTTATTTGCGTAAACTTGTAATTATAGGCGCATTCAATTACCTGCCGCCATAAAATTCGAGCGCAACATTCCTATATATAGTGCGGGGCTGCCCGCTTGCAGAGGTCCTGGAGGTTTTGTTTCATTCCTGGAGCGCGGAGGGGAGGGTGGGAGGCTGAGGGGAAATGAGCGGGACTCATCAGAGAGGGGTGGGGGGGGTAGTCACGCGCGAACCTGCCTGCAACTGCCAGCCTGCACAGTGCACACTACTTTTCGCTACTCATATGCCGAAAGATAAGAAAAGTGTAATACAAATAATAGCCAAACGTTATGTTAGGTACTTGAGCTCGAAAAGGCATCTGAAGTTTGCTAAATATATTTTTACTGTTATTAAAATAACAATCAAACCTACTCAAGAAGTATAAATATTTGTAGTAGGTTTGTCTATTCTGCTCTCACGCTAAAATGGCTACTCAAATATGGCGGTTTTCTTTGAAATCATGTGAGCAATCGAACGACGATAGGTAATTCCATTACAAAATTCAAAATTCAAAATGTGTTTATTCGAAGTAAGATTTTACAAATCACTTTTCGACGTCGAAGAGAGTTCACGATTTGGCTGTCTTCTGTGGAGAAGAACTCTCTGGAAGAAACTCCATAGGCGTTGCATCTTTTCAAAATATTTTTACATAATTATTATTTTATACAATTTGATTAATATAACAACGTATTACGTAACTAAAATAAATTATTGTACAAAACTGTTTGACATATAAAGGTACTTTTTTTCTGAATCGACTGGATTTAAATGGTTGTTTAATCCTGCCGCGAGCACCATCGCCACAAACAAGACCTTTCTGTATTCATTTCGCGAGCCGGTCTCAGGTTCCATTTTTCTCGAGAATGCGAATTCATTTACAATTGGCTGCGGCGACCCCGCGCCGCCTGCCGGCCGATGTGACCGTGTAACTCTGCCTCCCAGAGCCTATAATACCATAACCCACACCACACCGCCATTATTCCCGTTTGCCACCGAAGCCAACATCACTAAATTTATTTGCATGTCAACCTTTCTAAATGACGAACACGATTTTTATTTAAAAAGAGAAAAGATTCTCATATCCTTTTTTGATGCGAATGTAGAACACTAAATTGATAACAGTAATAGTGATAATAAGTTTATTTTTCAATATTTTATATTTTATTAATTTATTTTTAAACGTAGTTATTCGAATGTCTAAAAATGTTTTGCAAAATTTTTAGATTTAGATTTGATTTTGAAAAGTGGTGGCATATCAAACGAATCTAGTAGTATATAGCAAAACAAGTAGCAGGTGGCAAACATAGGAGATGACATACGGGAATATACCAACACCACGCTATTTCATTGGAACGCTGCGCCCGCGCACTAAATCAGGAACGCGTGAACAACGCTGAGTTATCCCTCTCGCACCGTGATGCTGGACGTATCTGGGTGCTAAACTAGCCTCTCATTTCAAAGTGCTTCATAGGAGGGCGCGCCGTACTTTGTTTATGGGATCGCCATCGCACGCGCAGCGCGAATGTTGATGCTGCGCTGTTTATGGCGCATCTCTCTAGTGGCTCAGGTCACGACCCTTTTATTTGATTAACATCGTATCATGAATTTAGTAGGGATGCACCTAACAAAGCTATTTAATTTTTTATGTCATTCAGTATTTAAAAAAAACTTGTTTTGAATAAACTACTTTGAGTGTTAGGCTTTATTTCTACCCGCAAAACAGGTAAGAGAATACCAATTACCAATTTCTCAATTTTAAGGTTTGGGAAATTGTTTTTCCGGAATCCAGAATCACACAGAAATGACAAAGAGTGACATATGGCCGTGCAGACCTTGGAGTGGAAGTGGCAATGGTAATTCCGTGACGGCGGCGGCTGAGAGGTTGCCAGCAACAATGCAACTAGCTTACGAGTAGCCAAGCCAGCATACTCGTAGCTCACTTCACTATACACCACTATGCCGGCGCAGATTTACACCCGCCAATAACGCGTGTCATTACACAGGTTGCAATCGATTTATACGCCAACGTTATACCGCGTTATACCAAAGCCGTTTCCATGCTAGAGCAAATTAAATTAAATTTGCGATTAAGAATTTATGCGTTTGGCCCTTCATAACAACGGCGGCGGTAACACGGCCTGTGTTCTTGTCGAATTTCACACATTACACGAACGACGAACGATCGGGTTTTGTGATCATTATTGGCAGTGGACACCCCGTGTCGAATCTAATTAAGTTTTGACACCTTGCCTGCGCGGCGGCTATTAATTCAGTGCATTGTGTCGCCTCGCTTGTGCAGCGTGCTTTTATTCCGATAACGAAATCACTGACACAGATGAAGCAGCTAAAGTTTTGACTGCTCGACAGGCAAAAGACACTTTGTAGTTAGAAGAATAATTTATGTTGATTGGCCGATTGATTGGCAAATCGAAATAAATAATATATCTTAAATTCTGGTAAAAATATCAAGGAAAATACGCGCTAATATGAGCCTTTGTCATTAAAGCTCGATTCGATTGAAGCATTTTTAAAAAGCTTGTATGGTGAGGTGACGTCGACACAGCGCGGTCAGATAGCGACCGCTTCCTTGTTTGATGCGTATGTTCGCGTGCGTGCGCGCCGGCCTCGCGCCTCGCGACACGCTGATCTATGCGCCGCCGCCTTCGCCCTAAGAAACAAAGATTTGCAACTTTTGTTCGGTTGTTAATTAATCCGAAGTTGAGATCATTCAAATTGATTTTTAAGATAAATTGAAAATACTTTTTTCCCAAGTTAAACAATAACCTATAAAACAACCTGACAACAAACACAATAACCTGAATTGAGTGAAATTTAAGAATAACAAACAAAATACACTCGTACAAGATTAAATGTAGCGCCTCCTTGTAAATTTCTCTTTACAAACAAAGACAAACAAGTAAGTTTAAATGAACGATTTTCCTGAACTTTATACATACTTTATACATAGACTTGTTTAAATCATACTAATATTATAAAGAGGAAAGATTTGTATTTTTGTGTGTGTGTGTGTATGTTTGTAATGAATAAACTCAAAAACTACTGAACCGATTTCAAAAATTCTTTCACCATTAGAAAGCTACATTCACCCTGAGTAACATAGGCTACCTTTTACCGCGGGAAAATGCCTCATTCCCACGGGAAAAACTGTTAACGCGGGCGGAGCCGCGGCGGAAAGCTAGTAAATAATAAAAATATATAAACTTCGATCAGATATTTTTTATTTACAACACTTATATATCTTACAAGAGTGTGCCTAGCCCCCAAACTAGGATACCCAGTGCTATGGGTAGCTAGGTCTTTCAACAGGCTATAATACTTACACTAAAACTACAATCCTGTACTTTCATTACATTACGTTACAGTAGATGTTTATGTTAATATTATCTGATAAGTCGTTACGCAAATGTTCTGGATAGTTCTTCTGTTTTTCATAATCAGTTAGAACAATCCGTGTCGTAGTCATTGTAAGCAGCTATCAAAGTCTGGCACAACGAGATGATATTCGCTTGGTACTTGCTACCGCCGCGCCGACCTCGCCGCAGGCGCCCGACGCGCAGCCAACGCGTTAACGGTGAGGCCGTGATGCCTTCAGGGGTGCCATTGCGAACGGGACACGAGGGGTTCACAACGCACCTGGATTGTTGCTTTCATTCATAACTTGATGTTGTTGCTTTTAGTTGCTGACGAAATCAGTAAATGAAATGAAAAAAAATTGTTTTATTTCCTTAACAATCCATTAAAATGTAACGTGAACTTTGTTTACTATAAAATACCGATTGACTGTTTGTGATTATTTTCACTCACGTTGAGATTTTAGGACATTTCTCTTTAAAAACTTGTTATTGATATCAGTAATCGCGGTGGTATTACGCCAAATCAGCACGATAAAACTCCTTTCTTGTTATGTGCTTCACAGGGGGCTCTACTCTGCTCTGGGCACTGTCATACTCGTAAGTGTCATTTAACTCCTTTGTCACCAGAATACCCTGCTTTGGGCTTAGGTCTCTGTTTTTGGCTTAATTAGTTACGTTCTATTCAGAATGTTCTTTATGCTCGCAAAAATGTTTTCGTTTAGCCAGCAGCCCTAACTGACATTGCACTTTGCTTATAAAAATGCAGTACGTAGTTATCCTCAGCTGAACTCGCAAACAAGTAAGTACCTACTTCATATTATTAGATAACGGTCCGAACGCGCAAACTTCAATAAAAATAAAGTGGAGTTCGCACCTCGAGAGCTGTAGCGTTAACGTTTTCAATTACACGCAAGGCTCTACAACACTGCGCTACAACGTCATAAAATTTTGTATTACAGTTTGTTTACAAATTATTATGGGCTTGTAGCCGAGCCGCGGTTTGGGAACGTAGGCGTAACATTAAAAGGAAGCTTTCAACTGCCTTCTATCAAATACATTGGCCGTGATTCTAGTTATTACGCTCTAACTTGAGTCTAAAAGTCAATATTATTTTAATGCTTTTGAAAACAAATAAGTAAATACAGGTTTATTTAGTTTTAGAGACTCGCATGCTGTCGTACCCTAAAGTCGATCGCACTAGTTTATGTTACATGCGGAAACATCTGACTTAAAATTACGCCTATTTTGACAGTTGCGAACTTATTTTATAATCATTAATAAAAAAAAAATTTCATCTCCTGTCCTTTTTAGTTCCCATATGAACGAATAAAACCGCAACCGCGACTTTGGTTCAAGTTTAATTACAGTATGATTTGGGAAAATTGCCAGCAGTGTTTTATAATATGTATTCACCCAAATTGAGGAGGAGAGGAGAGGGTAAGGGGCAGCGATGGCGGAACCGAGGAAAGTTCCTCATAAACGCTTGAGCAACTAATAAGTGTAAATTATCCTCCTGGATGGCCCCGCGCGCGAGGCGGACGCTCAAACTGGTTCCCACTGCGTATGAGTTGCCCGTGCGTGCATTTCTACGTTTTTCTGTTCTTTTTTTTGTAACATCAAGAAAGGGGATTATCAATTCCACATCTATGTTCTGATGTATGTTTTAATTATTTGCATGTTGTTTAGGCTCGAATAAGGCGGAAACGGCAAATTATTACTTACTGAAGGAAATTAAAACGAAATTGCGTCTTCGTATATTTAAATGACAGTGAAGTATAATTCTTTATTTTATTAATTCTGAAAGGTATCTAAATTATAAAATTATAAGAATGCCGTTAGCTTCATTATCCGTATTAATCAGTGAAATTAAATAATCAGATTACAATACGTACATGGTTATGTTTGAGTTTCATCTACCTAGTTAGTTCGACGGTTTTAAACTAAGAGATTGTTCCTTTTACGAGTTGGTTTATTTCTTAAATGCTTCTATGACTGTGATTTCTATTACAAGGGTCCGCTTACACTGATTTGGATCGAGATGCTGTCGGCAGGAAGCAGTGTATTGCAATGTATGATGTTTTTGTGAGTGGGGCGCTCGCGCAGGCAGGACATTACCCCCGGCGCGGCGCAGGCGCAGCCTCGCACTCGCACCACTAATGCTGATTGATTCTCTTTGTTCCAGTGTCTTATACTATCGAGTGACTGGCTGGTTATGTAGGTTTATGAAATGTAGTGAAGCTTTTTGGAATAGTTTCTATAACCTGTGAATTAAGTAAAAGAAAAAATACTCATCGCCCCGAAAGTATTAATATAAATTTGTGTTTTGTTGCAATAGAAAAACAATTGCTAAATGCTTAGATGATAGAGACGTGATAATTTTTTTTCCGATTAAACAGAAAATAAAATTCATTAGATGATTTCTGTTTACCAAAAAATCACTAAAATCCATAACTTTGTACTCTAATTTGTATAATTGTTAAACAAAAACATAAAAGTATAATATAAATAAACATGAAATCGTAATAAGACTTCTACTTCTATCAGAAAAATAAATAAAGTTAAAGGTGGTTACCAAAGAATCACGTTTGAATGTTTGTGTCCGGATGATGACACGTTCCTTATAATGACGTAATGTTAGGGTCCGCGCGGGGACACGCCGCGCCGCCGCCCCATCATTTAATAGGAATTACTTAACTTAATCTCTTTTTATTAACACAAACCTTTTTACTCCCCGTCATCAGTTATTATTACCATCAAGTCACGAGTTTTAACAATCAAATAGTCTCTTACTCCTTGTCATACGTAGACACAATCATGATATTATTCCTGTTCTAGAGTTGATGTCAAATCTGAAGACATTTAGCTTGTACGCCGAGCAAGAATTACGAGTATAATCATTTTTGTTATTAAACCTTTAAAATATTTAATTAAAAAATCTCTGGAATAGTAATATTGTAAAAGGATATAAAAGCAGGTCGCGTTGATGTCTTTTATACGTAGTCACCGAATGCGCATTTCTTCTCCGTCGCGGTAACGACTGTCACTATTCCAGCCCATTCGATTTATTATATTATTGAAGAAATTGCTACTTTAGCAATAAGGCCGCCTATTGGCTCATTGTTTCACACTTATGAAAATTGTAACTGTCCTATTTATTACTGGTGTCAATAAAGAATATTTGTATTTGTATATCATTCTGCATATGAGCATGTATGATAATAATATAAGTATTTTAAATATGGGTTATTTGTTTGTTAGGTATTTACCAATATTTATAGGTTTTGTTTGTAATACAAAATTTTCGCTTTTTTTGCAATACTTTTACCCAAAAATGTTGCATGGTAAAATAGGTAGCTTAACCATAAGGTCGTATTTTACACGTTAATTTTAGTATAATTTCTGTATTCTTGTGCGCAAGAAGCTATACACCGTGAAATTTAATTGGTAGTTTATCCGCAACATGTGGTAGTTGAACCACGTTGAAATTCAACTTGTCTTAAATAGTGTTCGGTCACATGACTGAAGTTTGTATGAAAAGTTGAATATTATTTTTGAGATTTAAACCTATGTTCCGGAAAGTTGTTTAGTTTCATGAGTATTACCACTACATTGCGGATACACAACCAGTTAATTTCGCGATGTAGGTACATATTTTTGATACATATTTTATTAAATTTGAATTACTTATCTGTGAAGCAGTGCCAACCTTGCTCATGAAGATTTATAGGAGCTGTAGAAGAGCTTACATATCGTCAGAACTCCTCGTTTGCAATGTAATGACCCGGCACCGACGCCGGCGCATCTTGCCGCTAACTGATACAGCGCTACAATACCACACAGGTGCACTCCACTACATCTTGAACTGGAGCGAAACTATCCTTTATCTCAAGGGCAAAGAGTTACCAAGGTATATGGGTGGGTTCGAGTGATCGTAATTTCAAGCTAAGAGTTATGGTGAAACGTGCCAGTTCTCACTACGATGCTCTCATACACTCGCGAACTTTGCCGCCTTGTAACTGGAACTCTCTTCTACTTCTCGAGTGCACGTTGGAGGGATCGTTATCGCGATCTAGACTTGCAGACGTGTAATGGAGAGCTAGCAAGTTTGAAATTTGTTATTTAGTGCTTCAAATTATTTTATTGTTGATAAAGCTTGTTCATTTATACCGACAATATATATAATATTATGGGAATAAATGATATTCAGTTTGACTTTGAAAGTTTTAAGAGTTAAATATTTGGCACCCTTGTCTTTATCGAAAGAGTGCATCTGGAGTTTTATTTTAAAGTAAAGTACTTTACAGTCACAAAATAAGATTAATTTTACTGCGAAATAATGAAGAACTAAATTGCCATGGTGTCCAGTTACCGCCAGGGCCGCTCCGGCCGCGGGAGCGAGAGTGATCGGTCACAGGTCAAGACTAAGCCACCATTGTTCCCCATTATAAATCCACTGCTGGTGAAGGAAGAAACTCCTTACTGACCAGTGGTTCGCAGCAGCCGATGGATGGCTAACTGGTATCCTTGAAGGAGCCTTTGTTCTGAGTCGTGGAGTTATGTGGGCCGATCGCGACTGCAGTCGTTTGAGTCGAGTTTAGATTTACATTTGCGACGTTCGCAATAAATAATAACAGCGGGCCGCGGCTCGCTATTAGGATTCCGTAGTGACTTGTAATGTTTTACGAATAAAACAACTTTTTTTTTTTTTTCTGACTCGAGTAATGTATAAAGCTTTGTCCATGATGTGAGAGCGTGACCGCTGAGTAAATATGTACGTACAAAGTAAGACAAGACTGTGAGTCACACGTTTATTTATCTATACATACAATATAATTTGTTTGACTAAACATACCTTGATCTATCATCGCACATTGCTGACATAAACTTTTGAAACGAGAGACATATCGACGTTAAGTAAACAAAAATCAATAAATGGAATGAAAAATAACCTATTTCGTCCTCGCGAGACCCTTTGAATTTTATGAACCCGGCATTCGCTAAGCGACACTGTATTGTTGATTCTGAACAACTTTATTATGATTCGGAACGTTCGGAACCCATACTGGCTGCCTGCCCGTCACACGGTTGCTTGTGTTTCCTGCTCTCTCGGTAGTTGTATATTCGATTAGCCCACATCGAAGTGGAGTGAGTGGACCACTCGAACATTCTATCAACTGTCCGCGACCGTAACGTAAATGATTTCCCTCGTCACCGCCGCGGCCCACTTCGGACGCGATAGGTACATATAAGTAGATGATTCTCTCATTATTATGCTTACATAGTAAGCAGGCACTTCACATGCACTTGGCAAAATATTCAGTTCATTGCTCTTTAGCGCAGGTTCGTTAAAATCACGCACGTTCTAGAGTGGGAGTTGTAAACAGACCGCCGCCGCCTGGCCCGACCGCGACGCACCCGATTAGTTGGAAAAAATATAGAAGTGTAATTTTTCCGTGTTGTATGCTAATGCGGGGCACATTAGCGGCGAGAGGCGGCGGATCACCGGCGCGGGCGCACACTACACACAACAACCGTTTTGTTAATGTCTCCACCGTGAGCATAAATTTTTAGAAACACGAAGCCTTTGTGTAATTGTAAACTGTGCGATTAGTGTGTGACGCGCGCCGTAAACTCAGACTTCACGTGTGTCGCGTGTTAAAAGATATACGGCTCAGTTTTATTTTAATCAAGTTTAATTATTCGGCCTTAATGCGGCATTAATAAGATGATTTTCTCGGTTAATGCGACGGCCGCGTGGTCACAGGTTGTCATCGGAGCGCGTCGTGTCGGCGCGTAATCGGATTAGTCGGGCGATTACCCACCCCCGGGCTGCGTCTGCGTCTGCCGGCCTGCGCCCGCGCCGTTCCCACGCGCCCCGGCAGCGCACGCGCAAGTCATGCGCGCTAATGGCGCACCCTCCCACTCAATACCGGCTGCCACTTGTTAGCCCTCACCTGTTCCTCTGTTTGTTAAGAAAAAGAAACAACTCGGAGGGCGCACGAGTTTGCCCAAATTGGGATAATGGCCGCGAGACGAGAGCCCAAGCCGAGTGATTTATCTAACGCCAACTAGAAGCTGGCACTCGGCCAACGGTTCAATCAATAGTCGACAGGAATGCCGCGCTACGCTAAATATTTGTACCAGGAAAGTGATCAAGCGCATGCCGGGCGCATTGCAACAGTGCGGCTGTGTACATGCTGTATATGAACAAGTATGTATTGAGCTATGTGTTTTCCGCGCGATATCGCCGACAGTTCCAGGACCGAGCGCGGCTCTCCTCGTGAGAGCGCCATGCTTTACATACAACAACAGAGGGTTACAAGAGTTGCGTGCGCGTCGTCGTCGTCGCCTCGTTGCGTGCTACCACTTTGAGGAAATGTTATAAAGCCCTTTGAATATAAAGGATTATAAATATATCAGGTTTATTCAACGTTGAAACCAGTAAAGATATTTAAAAGAGCAACTTAAAGCATGGGTCAGCTTCAAAGCTTCTACTTATCGTGTGTGTGGGTTGTACGTACAATCGGCGGCATCTCATCAACGCTTATGTGTGACCACTAAACCGGCTGAGGTCCCTGACATGTTATTGGAGTGGATTTCATTTTGAAAAAATTATATAGTAACATCAGGTGATTCACAATGGAACTCCTAAAGCTGACAAAGTAGGTACTTTTTATTTATCTAGGATTTGAACCAGGAACCTTCGTAATGAAATCTGAAAGTTTATAAAATGCAAAGCAGAAAAATGTACTCCAAAGATATCCTCAACAAAAAAAACTTTCTTCTCTTCTTCTTTTGTTTCTCAGCCCGTATCAACCCACTGCTGGGCATAGGCAGGCCTCTCTTCTTTTGCGCCACTCAACAGAACGTTATTGAGCATTGATTTCCAATAAACATGTGGATACACACGCGCTCGTCCCCGTCTTGTATCGTGGTCTTGTACGATCATGTTCGGTGGTGAGTCATTGTCACGACTCGTTAGCTTTCGTCAATAAAACTAATTTTGTTTCACGATTAAATTACTCCCGACAGCGGATTTATTCGTAAATTGATTAATCATTGCGTGTTTTATTTTATTTGTAAACGATGGAGTCACATAAAAACGTGTTGATTAATTCCTTTGTTGGATATTTTTATGCAAAGTCAAAGTCAAAGTCAAAGTCAAATAGTGTTTATTCAAAGTAAGATTTCACAAATCATTTTTTGACGTCGAGGCGGGTTCACAATTTGGCTGTCTTCTGTGGAGAAGAACCCGCCGGAAGAAACTCCACAGGCGTTGCATCTTTTCAAAATATTTTTACATAGGTAATTATTATTTTATACAATTTGATTAATATAACAAAGAGTGCAGACGAAATATGAAATTAAAGGAAGGCAACCAGTCAAAGTAGAAAAACTAAACTATATAAACAATAAAACAATCGGCAATCGACTAGAGCAGACCAGTCCCCCCAAGCAGCACCACGTTCACGGGTTTGACGTATGGGACAGCCATCGCCGGGCTCAACCATATTAGAGGGAACCCAACGACCCGGCCCACACGCCACCGCAAGTCAGGACACTTTAGTGAGCATGAATACTCAGTCAGCCAGATGTTATCACGACAATCTAATTAATGGCTTCCCAATTGCATAGTCGACCGCACTACAATGTTGCACAATTACGTAGGTTTTTACAAACAAATTTTAGTAATAATATTACCTTAGATTAAGCACAGCGTTTCTCGTGTCGAGCTGAAGTCTCTACACACCAAGCTTTCTTATCATTCAAATATTCATCCAATCCATAGAACGCATTCTTACATAGATGCCGTTTCACGTGGCATTTAAACCTTTGCTGCTTTATGCTTGAATCAAAATAGATTTTACACCTTTGTACGTTCATAACAGTTCATCATGTTTTTATTTATCTACGTTTAATCACAATGTTATTTCTTCAAATAGTAGCTGTATGAAATCTATCCATTTATTACCGTTGTAATTTTACTACTTTTAATTAATGTGATATTTATTCAAGACACAAAATTACATAATAAAAAAAATTAGTAAGGCCTAGTTGGTAGTCCGTCTGCCTTCGAAACACAGGGTCGCAGGTTCGAACCACGCCCTGGGCAAACATTAGTGCGATGAGCACTTGTGTTGGCCTTGTGTCTGGATGGTGTGTAATATTTATATATGTATCTATATCAGCTGTCTGACACGACAGCTCTGCCTAGTTTGGGGTCAGTATGCGAGATGATCCCATATATTTATTATTATTTATATATCAAAATGATAAAGTGTAGTTTTGGTAATTTTGATACACATGGCAGAATGGCAGAGAAAACAACACTGTTAGATATCTGCATTTTTTTGTTCTACTTGTATGGATTTAATCATTAATATTTATACAGGTTGGTCTTTTCACTCTACATTTACAATTCACTTTGCTACACAACTTCTTTCTGCTCCAAAATAAAATAGAAGAGCTAGGCTACCCCGACCTTCACCGGATCATTGGTTTATTTTTGGAGGGTCTACTTAATACTCTGGTCTCTTTTAGCTATTTAATTTATATTTATTAGTTAGTGATCGAGACTCTACTTTTATGAAATATAATATTATTGGAGTTTAGAGGTCAAATAATCTTACTTTTTATACTTTTTTATATGATTATAAACACGCTACAACAAAAGCTAGAAAATTCCGGGTAAACTAATTTAATTGGTAGGGTTGGAGTAACGGGTTAACTAAAAGGGAGACGTGTTGCTGCTCCCAGCCCACACCTGGTCTACCTGGCCGGGGAGCCGGGGGGCGGGGGGAGGGAGCTGCGCGGGAGCAGTAATTTGGTAAAATCGGTGAGTTGTCGGCGCTCGCGTGATCCCATCAGCGCGGCTTCTTCTCGCTTCCACCTGCTCTGGGTTTTAACTAACTTATGTAATAAATTGTGCCTTGAATGTGGGCAGCGCTGCAGCGCGAGGCCGATCGTCGTGGAGATCACAGCCAAGGGGGGTTTTTGTTCAGCAGTTGACGACTTTCGGCTGAAATGATATAATAAATTAACAGGACAAGAACAAGATGAAAAATTTCCGAGCCGAAGCCTGAAACGCGCTATCAGAATTTTCGCAAGACATTGAACAAACAAGTTCCAACGAAGTACAGTTGGACCGCGGTCCCCAGGCTCACTGCCATGCCCGACGGAAGATCTTCCCTTTGCCCTTACAAACACTTTGCACTCAGAGCTTGATTCTTGTGTAATTTTAAACATTTAGTTTAGTGGTACCTCCTAAGTATTTGGTTCCTACAACTGCATCTTAATTAATTCAATGTCAAGTAAGAGTTGGTTGCGAACGCCGGCTGGTAGTATGCATTGTGCGAGCGGCTGGTTTGTCGCCGGTTCGTTAACTATCAATAAGCGGGAATTGCATTTAGCATGTAAATGCGAATGGCCGCGCGATTGATTCCCGCGCATGCGCGCGCACGCCCGCCCGTGAGGCGTGGTGAGTGGTGGTGAGGTGAGGCCGTCACGGAGACGCATTGTCATGAAGATTTGGCCGGTGGCGCTGCGCTGAGACTCCGCGGCACAGTTTTTATATTCCCCTGAGAAATCCCTTGTGTGTTTTTTTTATAATGAGCTAGTATTTCATTAAACAAAAATATAAGTTATTATCAGAAACAAGAGCCTACTTAACGTGTATTATTTTATTCACAATTTGCATCACAAAATGAATACACTCTACAATAATATATTAGCAGTAACCTTACAGGATCACGTGTGGACCATCTTCGACTTGTACGACCTTTGTGATACAAAATTAATAAAGCGTAAAAAAATATTAAAAATAATATGAATCGTTTTCAAGAAGTACGCGCGAACAGGAATGAACCAAAAACGCAGGCGCAGCGGTAGCGTGACGCCGAAACTACGCTAATAACGATATCGCCTACCTGACAATTAATGCTCGCCCGCGGCCCTCCCCCCGCCCGCCCTCAGCCTCTACCGCACCCCCTGGGAGCCCTTCGCCCATCGAGCCTCCGTCCGCCGACCAGCGCCTCTCACTTTATCAAGTCACTATCATTAACCCGGGTCGGTACTCCCATTATCCCATATTCTCAACGGTTAATTTCTCAGATATCTGACGCCATTGTTCTTAAAAACCTTATTCCTAAATACTTTATTCAACTCTCGAAAACGCGTAAAGAACTTGCTCGTGCAAGAAATTGAATGTTGTGTTATGATGCACCGCACCGTTTGGACACACATTCTCTTTTTTTATTTCATTCGAATTACTTACTAAAGTATACAGAGGTCTATAATAAAATTTTACTACATACTTGTCCGTTTGTAATTGAGGTTTTTTTATTAATATAGTTTTACTTTCTTCATTTTGTTCCAAGCATATAAAATACTTGGATATTTAATTCTCAGAGTGCGATAATGCATTATGTGCACCCGATCTGAGCTTCACTTAAGGCTTTAGTTAGGGAATGAAGTTGTACACATTAATCTGAAGCTGCTGTAGGATAATGCGTTCAGAACATTCAGAACGTTTATTCGGACATTAAAGGAACAAAACCCGCAATCAAGGAAATTGTACACACGGACAGAATGTACCATACTTGCTAAATGACAGTCGGGTAAGTGAGCTGCCTTGCTAATGTTTACAAAATTGTATACTTTTTTACTAGTTCACAAAAAGTAAGAACAGCAAATAAATACTATCCTAATATGATCTGTATTTTTTCCGCAAAAAAAAATAGTTTACGGACACCATTCTATTTACATAGCAAATAATATCCCACCAGTTTTATTAAAAAGAAGAACAAATAAGTAATCCTTATAGTCAAATTATTAACAACCGCATCCCAATTTATAGCTGAAAGTAACTTTAACATTCAAAACTATAACAAGTAAGCAAATCAGTCAAAGTCTGGAAAGAACTGGGATTTCAATTTCCAATGGTTAATATTGAGTTGTACATAATTTAGTGCAGTGTAGTAGGAGGAATAGCTGCAGTTATTACTGAAGACTTAATAGAGCAATATCGGGTATCCTAGGAACCTGGCATTTGCATACTGGAGCCGTAAATATAAATAGTAATTCATCCCCTGACGCCGCGGGGAGAGGAGGCGACCGGGAAAGGGGGCAGATTAATTGGAGTTTTCCTGTCTTGGCACATACTCGTATCCAGCTCGACACAAATCTATATATAGAATAATGATTAAACAATCCGTAGTCAATTACAAATAGAAAAAGTAATGTTCAGACGTTTAGACTGTTGTGCTTGACTTTTCAAGTGATAAATTATTAAGCTATATTGAGGGTAAAAAAGAAAAAAATTAAGTAAAGTAATTCAAGGCAAACACTGGGATCACGTTCTTCAGTTTTGGAAATAATAAAAAAAGAGTTACGAATACACACGATATAGTTGTTTTAACAAAATATGCGACGAGTCGTGTCTGTGACGAATGAGAAGAGCGCGTTAATTGCTTGTTAATAGCGGCGGTCACGAGAGGCGCAGATTAAGATGCGCCCGCGCACGCATAACTCCAGCACTTGCGCAACTTGGAGCCACTTCCGCGTCGCTGCTCGGGGTTTGCAACATTAACACTTTAGGGTAATAGATACTACGTGTTTTAAATGTTACACATTGTGCTACTTGTACACTTTGTGCTGAGAAAAAAAATTAATATCCTAAATAAATACATAGCAGAGATTGGGTTGGGAGGCCAGGCGCCCGAACGAATGGCAAAATCTTTTATCGGAGGTGAAGAACTACTACGGGAAATAAGTATGAGCAGAATTAGTGTGTTAAGTGTAAAGGACTTGTTTTTATTTTACAGCGTAGTAAATTCAATAAAAATGTTCTTCTGGTAAATAAATCGACGTCTATCAGCATCAGTATCGTAGCAATACATAATGCATGTGCCTGCGCTCGCGCACCTGCGCCTGCAACCAGTGCAGCAGTGTCCGTCGCCGCAATACCTTCTACACGCGAAGCAAAAATTATTCTTTGAAATAACATTTTTACACAGATTCTTGAAAGTTCTTAAGAAATGTATGAATAGACAGATGAGAGAATAATTTTACAAAAGAATATATTAACCAAGCCATGCAAAGATTTTTGCGAATTAAGAAGGTCCTTATCCTTATAGTTACTAGCTTCATCAATAATGTTAAAGCAACCAGAAATGTTGCGTTAGGATAAATCTTTAGTATCACTTATTCCTTTTCTCTTTCGTCCTTTATTCCTTCGTCCGTCGTCGTCTCCGTCTTTCTGAAGTGCCTTGCAAGGCTTCATAGTAACTTTAATGGATGCAGGTACTTGTATAACACTATTTTAGCAATAATATCTCAGATCTTGTTCTAATTAATGAACCGTTAAGAAAAAATAAGGCCAAATTTAATCAATAGTGATTATGCCGAAGAGATTTTTATGGTTGTGAGCAGCCCGCTACAATCGGCTGAGGGGAGCAGGAAGTTGCGCGCACGCCGCTGGTTTGTGTGGTTCAAGCTATAATCCTCCCCTATGAAACCTTAATGAAATTCAATTTTGACTATGCCAAAAAATGGTATTGAAATAGTAGTAAATAGTATCATTGTAAGAAAAATTGGTTTCATTATGATTTTGAAGATATAGCTATAGTTTGGGGAGGATTATAGCTGGATGTTCAAGCTATAATCCTCCCCTCTCGTACAGCCAAACGGTGGGGTCTTTCGACTTAGTTTATATCCAAAAAAATAGACACGAAATAGTATTCATTGCTCACTAAAGAAAGAAAATTAGACGCGCTGTAGTTCCGAAGATATAGCTACTGGTTGGGGAGGATTATGGCTTGAGCATTTCAATTTTGCTCATTTCTGCACTTCGCTTTGTTCTTTCATCCCAAAATTAGTATCAAAAATTGGTATTGAAATAGTATCGTCAAACTACATTCGATTTATTACGAAAAACATCGTAAAAGTACTTTAAAAATGCATGTAAAGTTCTACATACAAATTGGTTTTGAGTCCCTATAATGCACAGTACGATAATGCACAGCCAGCAAAGCATGGCCCACAATTAAATGCCAAACATGCATTGCGGTTACGGAGTCGTATAGTCCTTGCCGTGCATTATTGGATGGGTTTGATAGACACGATCCGATATTGTATAGACAATATTTAATGTGGATTTGATTGTTTGGCATTCAATTGTCGGCCATGCTTTGCTGTTTGTGTATTATCGTACTGTGTATTATAGGGACTCAAAACCAATTTGTATGTAGAACTTTACATGCATTTTTAAAGTACTTTTACGATGTTTTTCGTAATAAATCGATTGTAGTTTGACGATACTATTTCAATACCAATTTTTTATACCAATTTTGGGATGAAAGAACAAAGCGAAGTGCAGAAATGAGCAAAATTGAAATGCTCAAGCCATAATCCTCCCCAACCAGTAGCTATATCTTTGGAACTACAGCGCGTCTAATTTTCTTTCTTTAGTGAGCAATGAATACTATTTCATGTCTATTTTTTTGGATATAAACTAAGTCGAAAGACCCCACCGTTTGGCTGTACGAGAGGGGAGGATTATAGCTAGAACATCCAGCTATAATCCTCCCCAAACTATAGCTATATCTTCAAAATCATAATGATACCAATTTTTCTTACAATGATACTATTTACTACTATTTCAATACCATTTTTTGGCATAGTCATATTTGAATTTCATTAAGTTTTCATAGGGGAGGATTATAGCTTGAACCACACGCTGGTTTATGGCCGGCAGAGTCACGAGGGACGCGCCAATTATACCAGACGCACTCACCACTGACCACTCTACAAGTTGCGCTTGAGTGTGGTTGAAACAGCGGTCGGACATGTTAGTGAGATAAGAAACGTGGTACCAAATGCTCCTAGCAGAAGCTTTTAGAACTTTTACCTGGATCAGAAGACGAAATGAGGACGTGGGAATATTTTTCATACCCAACCAAACCTTTTATATCATCACTTCTGAATATTCTATAGTTTGGACAAGAGGAAAAAAAATACTCATTTATTTTTCAGTTATTTTAATATCTGTGATTTCCTTATACAAGGGGTTTCTTCATATTCATATAGCTGCCTGTCCTATGTTTTCACCCGCATTTTGAATTTAACATACTAACTTTTTCCTAAAAATGACGAAAACTACAAAAAAGATATTCCAGAGAATATTGTAAGTACATTTACATAAAACAAACCCTTTATTTATCCTTTATGTTAAACAATTAACCTAATTAAACGCTTCCTAATAAACATAGGCATGACATCCGCTACCATTAGCAACTAGAGACATAATAATAGATTCGTTTTAGTAAACGTTATATAACTTCTGCCTATAATCTTCCAGTTAACTTAATTGCAGGTCAGTCTGCGCTTGCGGCGGCGGCGGCGAGTAACTGCATTGTAAATTATTATTAATTAATGTGCTGCAAATCTTATGGTAAATGATATTGGAGCTCTAACATTACTGACCGATAAAATAAATTGACCAGCAGTAGACTACTGATATTAACTCGTAATGAAGAGTATTCATTTAACAGAATTCTATTGTTACAAAGTGAATGAATTTAATGTAAAAGGTTTTCTTAGATATGAAGAAGTTATATCAACATAACATCGTATTCAAGGTCTGGTGCAAATTATCGTAATAACTGAAATTCGAGTTATTCTTTTATTACCGCTTTCATGAACCAGCAGCTTTTTCAGCTTTAAATCTAAATTATACATATATCAGTTCCCAATACATGGCCAACAGCAAGCGCTAATCAGGTCAGACGCAGGTATGAATCTCGAGATCATGTTCCAGCATCAGCTATGGCGTGTGAGCCGATATAGATACAGATACCGCACGGCGCGATATCGCGAACACGCAGATTACACGCACCGCATCGCGAGGGAATACTACTTGCGATTACTGCTGAAATTCTCTATCAAAACAAATGCTTTACAAGAAAAAGAAAAGTTTAAATACAGCTATAACTAGGAGTAGGGACAAGTGAAGAATGCCTTTAGGCGAATGATTTTACCACAGATAAATATTTAAATTACAAAATCCGTAAAATAATTAGGGACTGATAGAAATTAGATGAAAATTATTCGATAGTGCCTCAGTGTTAGCTATTTATTTTTATGATTATGTTTCATAAAAAAGTTGATGCGGGCAGCGCTTCGATCGTCACGGAGGTCTTTGGAGGAGGCCTTTGTCTAGCAGTGCTTGGACATCTTTGGGCTGATATGATGATGAAAAAGTTAGAATAAAGTTGAAAATCAAATAAAACTGCAGTTGCTTTAGAATCGGGCCCGTTCACTCGCTTGTCGGACAACCTGCGCCGAGTGCTCGCGAGTGTTTATCGCATCCGAGCGAGAGCTTTCACATGCGCGGGCGCATCGTCCAGTACCGTTACACAGTTTACCACAAACACTCCACGAGACGTCTCAATGCGCTCGTACGCACTCCACATTCGACGACCAACCAAATTGGGTTCGTTAGTTATTCAAATGATTTTATCAAATACGATAAACCATGTCCACCTGCTCACGCGCATGCCCTTCGATGCGCGGACGCAAAATAAATTAATAAGCACTTACACGGCACCCTGTTCCTATGTGGGCGTAAGGATCGGAATTTTTAATTAGGAAACCTGTTCTCTCGGAAAACGATCAGGTGGATTTTGTTCCACGGATATTGGGTACTGAACTACTGATTTAGATCATTATACGAGCAATACTTGAGCACTCTGCACCGTAGTATTTAGGAACTGTAAGGTGAGAAATTGTAAAAGGTGAAATTTTGGCATTGTTGGTTAGGCCTTGCTGTGTTTGACGCTCCCGTGGTGGAGGCACCTTACCGCACTAACTGATCGGAACCATACTTGTATTTAATGGTATTTATAAACCCATTTTCTTTTTATTTTCAATATAAAAGTATTATAACTTCATTGTTTAATAGTTATACAAACACTGGAAGTTTGTATCAGTAAGTATATGTATTGGTAGGGTTATACCGGCGCGGGCGCAGCGGTCGCAGCCATGATTGATCGCGGGCAGCGCGGCATAATGGAAACAAATAGCGCGCCCACCCACCGACACTCCACCGCTCAACTCACTGCTGTGTAACAAAACAATACTAGGAAAATGGATTGGATGTATAAAGTTTTGATAGAAGCTGAAAAGAGCAATATATTTAGTCTATAAAGTTCGCAATGGGAAAAGGACGTGGACGAGGGAGCTTTAAACTTTACAAGTGACTGTCGAATGGAAGTTTGCAGGGGCGTTAGTTGCTTTATTACTGACTTCAAAAGAAGGATTATCTTATGCAAATCGCTCGAGACGTATTCGATCCTCCCAAAATTCTCGAAACTATGGCCAAAAATATGTTTCAGACGATTTTTACTCTCATTTCAATCGTAAAAATTTAGACGGTGATACAAAAAGAAAATACCTAATCAACGACGAATTTCGGCAGACACGGAGACTCCAGAAAAAAAAGGGTTGTTGTGGTTATATCTCAGTCACGATCGACTACACCAGATAAGTCTTATTTATTTACTTTTATAAATTACAATCATTTTAAACATATTTTATTATGCATGATTATTAATTTGAGAATTACATCCTACTTCGCGGAGTACTATTACGAGGCTTGTTATATCTATAATGCAATAATGCTATGATTATCGTAGGGGAAAATCGTATGCGTACACGCAGGCAGCAGACCGCAATTTCGACTGAATCGGGTAGATACGCTTAAAATTATACAAAATTAGAAACAGATTCCGCAAAAACATAAATATTTCACAATTTATAAAAATATTTGTCATAAAGTTAAATAGTGTTTAAAAAATATTATTATCCGTATTGATTTTTAATTAGTATAAAAAATAATTGGCTATTAAAGGCATGTATTTTTCTACATAAGATAACAGCTCAACAAAAACATTAATAATAAAACAAATAGGTCTCAAAAATTTTACAAAAAGTTGCGGAATGTTTTCTATTTTAGGACTATTCTCTGTGCCTAGGACCAATTTGTTTTTTTTTTGTCGGAATCGTGGATGTGCACTTGCATTGCAGTCGCGGCAGGCGCGGGGTGAAGCATGTAATTGGACAGCGCAATGCCGTTATTCAATTACCGCGTGTATGTGCGCGCGCATGCACTGGATCACACATTGTGCGCAGAGTATAGCGCCGAGTGACGAGTGCGAGGTGCAAAATCAAAACATTTATTATAACTTTTTAACATTTTAGATATGTCGAATTCAAAAACTATCAACGATTATTTAAAGCCTTTATGTGTAAAGTGTAATAGCCCTTTTTGCCCGTTGTCCCCATTAGCCATATCCCCATGTTGTCCCCATTCCATTGATTTGTCAATGGGGACAGCGGGAATTTAACTTGCATGAGTTAAGTCGTAGCTAACGGCACAGAAACGACATAAGACCTTGAGTCCATTTAACCTAAGTTTACAGACTAGCTGCGTCATCATTACGTGTGGCCCGAGTAACTAGAAAATGCTGTTCTATTATGGTTCTATTTATCAAGGTTAGCATTATGACATGCTTACGTAACATTTACCTAGAATGCATTTAATTTTAAGAACTATAATATAATTCCAGTATTTATTGGAAAAAAGGAGATTTTGACTTCAGTTTCCCGCATCCAGTGTGTGTGTGTGTGTTTTACTCTCTTTAACTCCGCACATTTCATGTGACTGGCTGCGTGTCAAAAATGACTCAAGTTTGAAGAAGGGGCGATTTGAGTGAACATAATTTTGTGCAATCACCGTAATATAAGACAAGGCTCTCAAGTCTTTCAGCTTATTGCTATTTGTGCTATACCTACCTATAAATAATGATTTAAACAAATTGTTGAACCTGTGGTTGAACCATTAATGATCCCATAGTCTTGTGGTACTTACGAAAAAACGGAAAAGAATACAAGCTACTGGGCATACCTAAACAGTTTATCTCAAAATCGTTTAGTAAATTCTCACGGAGAGGATAGTTTTTGCCATGTTAGTAAGCGACTGTGGCGACGGGTAATGTTTTGAAGTGCGCTGGCCCATGTCGCGGTCTTTGCGGTTTCGGCCATCCATTGCTCTGATACCACTCAAACTACTATAATTTTCTGCCGCACGGAGATTGTATGGAACAGGAACCAACAACCGCATCGATTAAATGCATGGTTAGAGGTTGATGTACGGTTTTTAGAGAAAAGAAACAAGAAAAGGAAAACATTACTAATAAGTAATAGCTTAAAGATGCTTGTTGAATTGGAAGAACTGTTGAACTGTATTACATAAGTAACAGTCAATTTTTGGAAAAATAATCGGGGTTTAGGTGTTGTTCATTTTTTAATCAGGCACTAATATTTTACAGGGTTGGCTACACTGTAGGTAAAAAAAAAGAGTCAGCGATAAAACCCTCTTGAACAATAAGGTTAATTTTAAAGATAAACTCATTTAAGAGCTCTTTGATTTCGTTTTAAAGTACAAAATATTATGCACCATTTGCAGATTTATCAAGATTGCAATATCTTTTTTCCACGATTGTCCAGAATATCCAGATGGCAATCAATATTAAACCACTAACAAAATATTCAGCGGTGTACAGTTTCTCCCTAGTAGTAGTAAGTGCGCTTCCAGCTTCCGTCGGTATGATATTGACGATAACGCACAGCGACCGCGAACCCCAATTTGAATACAATGTTTATTGGCGTCGCCTGCGCATCCATTATGCATCGAGCCTAGAACAGCACCTGCGCGCAGATATGAGCTGGATATCATTCAGTACATCCCGGATGCTGAATGGAGCCACTTTTCAATAAGCAATTATTGCCATTTCATTTTAACGATAGAAAGTCATAAATAAACGTAGAAACTTCCCTTTTTCAATTACAATAAATTAAACTACGAGTACATACATGCATAATATTCTTAATTTATGTGTAGACGTCTTCCAGCCAAAATGACGATAAATGTCGATTTGCGTAAATATTATAACAACACAGGCCTATATTTTGTATAAGTCGTTTTACTGCCGCATTTTCGCGGCAAAGACAAGATCGACTATAAAAATATTTATGATATTGAAAGCAGTTGTTATCGGCGCGTGTTAGGTGCGCGGGCGCATTGTAATACCAAATGTCCTCCCGCGGCGTGCACGCAGCAGATCGGCCGCGATACTCCAAGCCAGATGTGGTCCCAACAGAACTTAAACCTCAAGAGAGTCGGTAGTCGGTTACAAAAAATATCTTTCTTACTCTATTTTAGTAGCGTACTAACATTTTTAACCCTTTAGTGTGTGGTCACGGTTGAAATCACAATGCGTTTAACAAATTGCCGAATTAGGGTGCAAATTCAATCTATAGCACGCACGCTCTACGCACTCTCAGCTTCTTTTTTGTCATAAGATGATGAGACGCATAATATGATCTCCACAAGAAAAATCTCAAACACTATTGTAACATTTTTGGGGTAGAGCCTTTTAGAAGCCTAATACATTGATTTTTCTACACAAGCAGCGTAGGTCAATAAAAAAAATGCTTTTAGACTAGTTAGACTGCAGTAGAACATTCTACATTATGTATATAATATAATATTTAGTTGATTCCATATATCTCAGACAAACAAAACGTTGGTATAGTCTAGTAAGCCCCAGCTAGGAAATACCAGAGCCAGCGTTGTAGACTGTAGATCATTCTCAGCTCTCTTTGTGCTGCCCTTTCAGCGCGTTGAGGCTAATCGCATTACCGCTACAGCTTTGTGCTGCGTGTGCGCCGAGAGACCATTGTCTTTGAGCGCGCAGTTAATCCGGCGTTATTAATTCCTGTGTCTAGTTGACTAATACGCGTCACTTGTCAACTGTCAACTGACGTCTGTCAGCGCGCGATCTACGCCCGCGCATCGTGACATATAAAATCAACTGTATAAAGTATACTTTTGTGCAAAATGTATCTTTATTCTCAAGTTTTATGAATGTCTGTAATTGTTGATTACCGTACTAACCAATGAACGATTACTATGCGTACCTATTGTTTGATATTTTCACTCCATTAGTCAATCCTAAAAATTGGGTTTATTTATTTTCCTTTGTATTTTTCAACCCACACAGTGAAAGTTATCTCACTAATTGAAAGGTGACGGTTTCGTGCTACAGTGAGTTAACATTTCTAATTATAAACGTAAAAAAGTATTTTAGCTTATTTTTTTATATACTTGCACTTACACGAGAAAGTTTGCTATACTTATAGTTTAATGAATAAAAATTGTTTTAGCGTACAGTTTACTAATCTCTAAAAGACCGCTCGCTATAGATATACTAAAGATATAATTGTAATCAATAAAACCTATCTAGGGCCTGATCACCCTAATTAATAATTCAATGAAAGCACAACTCTTTCAAAGATTACTTCAAGTTCTTCCAAAAAACTTTCTCATTAGAACCATAATCTTCTTCTTATCGAGTGGGTTTCGAGGTTAACCTACCGCACAAAGGTTAAACAACCATAATGTGTTGACGAAACAACGTGCATAAAGGTCTTTAAATAAACCACTTTATACTGGCAATAAAATTGTTTTATGTCTTAATAGGCCCATTAAAAGCCCTATTCCAAATAACTCTGTCGACACCACCGCTACTATTACCTCTGCGTACTATTGTCAGGAACCAAGAGTACCAACTAACTAAAGTATTATACTGTTTAAAAGTAATTCAAACGATAATGAACAGCGATCAAAATAAATAGCCTATTTACAGTAAACATAGGACTCGATTCTAACAATTACAAATGAACATAATATGAAGTTTTTACAGTAATTGAATAAAATTAATGTCTGAATGTAATTTAATTATTATAATTAATGTTTGACTCATTAGCTACGTCTAATCTATTTGTCAAGTTTAAATTAACAAAACTTATCAAAAAAATTGGACAGGGCGTATGCGTCGTGTATACAAATTCATATAAAAGACATCAACGCGAGCGAGCCAATGCTGTTTTATTTTTCAATTTTATTAATGCAAACAATATAAAAAAAGCAATTCTTTAATTTAGTCAATACAAATCACAATATGAAAATCCCGACCGACCAAAGAAATAAGAAACTCCACCATATTGCGGAATTTCAATGGAACAAATTTTATAAGGCAAATTGTTAAATTTATTATACGATATACACAAATACAAATAAAATATTTGTAAATTTTTCAATATAAGCAAAAATTTATGTGAGCAATAATTTCTTGTTGTGTAAGGTCAGGTTAGAATTGCGCTCAGTGTCCTATTCACTTTGACTCAATATATTTTGTCAATAGGGTTGGAGGCTGTCTCTAAACCACTCTAAACGGTCGCATTACAATGACGCTTATCCATCAACATCACACAGTGGGCCGGCAGGATGGTTGCGCTCGTTCAGGCAAAGCCAAGCTTTTGATAACGACACTGATGCTGGCAAGCTTCGATTATACTGTAAATGAGTACATTCTGTACATTTACGAAGAAGTAAAGTCATTAAATCATAAGAAGTAGTCTTATAATTTGCGATTGCGAATTTAATAGGCCGGTTGTGCTTAACGATTTATTTTACATATTTTGTCTTTAATGCATTGTGATTGCTTGCAATAAATAATCTTGTATTGTATTGTTACAATAAAATTGTTAAGCGTTGAGCATACCAACTCTCGCGTTGAATAATTCTTTCACTATGCTCTACTACTACGTCAACTTAATAAAATTAATTGGACATTGGGCTCACTCATATTGGTTAATGTTCACTTACGACACTTGGGACAAGAGCCCTTTTTTAGACTTCAAGTTATGCTTGCCGGAATTGTTCCCAAGAAGAGCGATTTATTATAAATGCGGTTATCAAATCAAGTACCGACTACCCTCCCGGTCGAACAATAACCGATTATACCTGCGCGCACGCACGCCCGCCTGCGCCGGCGCACGCGAGCCAGCCGCGGGCCACGGCGAGCATGTGTAACAAACGACGTTGAACTGCTTGTGTTCGTAAGAAAGCTCTACCAAACAAATTATTAATAATTTTAAATCACAATTTTGCGTTAAATTATATCCCACCAAAAACATACCTGTTAAAAAGGGGGCCAAGTTCCTATTGGCTAATTGTTCGCCTAAAAAAGGGTTGAAATCCAATCCAATGCCAAGTTTAGATGCACTACATATACATTACATTACATATACATTAATATCGATCATAATCGTCTTGATCAACAGCCAGATTGACCGATTTATTAAATTTATTTTTTTGTTAATCTACATATAAGACACGACCTGTATGCCAAATTTGATAACGCTAGGACAGTTGGAAGTGGCCTAAAGGTTTTGATTACCGGTCAGTGAGTGAGTCAGTCAGTGTCAAAATAGCTGATCTAATTTCAAAGGATCATATTTCAGGATCTACTGAAGCTATATCTATGAAATTTGGAATACTGCTCTAGTACTAGCATATAATATAATAATATTATAATACGTAGGTACAATTTCATCTCCGTACTTGCAATAGTCACTGAGCTACAGGGGGGTTAAAAGTGGGTCGAAACGGTTCGTGTAAATAGTGCACGGCATGCGCGCGGCCTGTTGCTGGAACTTGGCCCGCGCACTACGTGCGCTTAGAACAGGAATAGTTACAAAAAAAGGAAAGGAAGTCAATGTTAATTTCTCAGAGAAAAAAAATATTCTCAATATTACAATTTATACTTAGACTATTTGTATGCAGCTGCAGCTTATAAGTGACGGCTTAGTAAATACTGAAGGATTTGCTTAGTCAATGGTTTTGAGCAACATTCCCGAAGAAACTTTTTTCGAATATTATAAAAAGAAACATTTCGACCTTTCCATACAAACTAAAATGACATTTTGTTTTTGTTATCGAGAAATGTTTTTTGGGAAAGGAATGCTCATCTTATTGCCATTGCCTAAGCCTCAAATTACACCTTAATATTTAATTATTCTTTGCAAAATATTAATTAGAGTATAGGTTCTCGTGCCAATCTTTTGCCGCATGGGTTTTGTCTTAAGTTAAATAGCTTTAACATAGTTATTTCTTAGATACGAGAGTAACAAAATTACATCAATTTCATTGGTATCATCTTCACGAGTGCTATTAGCGGAGACAGATGTGGCACGACCGGCCAACGGTAATGGCGGCCCAGATCCATTCACCAACAAATTAAACGCATTATACGAAACCAATAAACCGGATTAATCGATGAAAGGATTGATAATGTGATGTGAGGCACCGAGCGAACGCGGCGGAGTGTCGACCAATTTCTTTTAAACAAAGTTTCCTCCAGACTAAACCCACACAAGTACTAAGTAAAATTAAAGTGGATAGTAATGGCGTGTGAAAACAATTATTGATACAATCGAATAGATTGGAGTCGATTCAGCGATCAAACACCACGAGGCAGCTACGAGCCTGTGATTAATGAAGCGCGCGCGAACCTCTCCCCCCTCCGTCTCGCCTCACCTCCCCCCGCCAGCCTCCGCATAACAAATTGTACCTACCCACTAATTAATTACAATGATAGTAAATACGCGAATGAAACGGCTTCATCAATTTTCTATGTTTAATTAAATGAGAGTCGTGATTATCTGGAACAGTTTGATTGTGGAGCGAACGAGTCGCATCGCCCCGGGGCGCCAGTGGACAGGGGGCCCTAGGGCAGGCAGGGCCCTGGCCTGGCCCACACTCGCAAACACAGTCACAATATCTCACATCTACACAGACTTTTCATCGCGTAAGTTTGCGAAGGGCTGAGAAAGCGGGTACTGTAACTGTTGGCCTCAAACCACACGGCTCTAAACCAATAATGAGGTTTGAATACACAGATTAAAAGCCTTCGGGTAATCCGTCGGAGAGACGTCCAAATAGAATACGTAATAGTATTCGGATGGACAGGCAGCTAATGATATTCTTTGTAACATAACAATTGACGGAGCGTGGCGCGTTCACATCGAGACTGACAGCCAGAGACAACACGCGGCCGCCGTCCGTCCGTCCATCCGTCCGCCGGCATTAGCCGCTGCTGATGACCATAACTTAACATCCCCCCCAACCATTGTATATTGTATCACTGTTGTACAACATCGATACATACCGCTAATCGAACGATAAAACGAACATTCGAAAGCTCTTTGTTTGGAGATGCGTATCTTAAAAGCGTTGCGTGCAACGAAGTAATGTGGGCGCGCGTCTGTTGAGAAACGTCTGCCGATTTCGATACGTGCCCGATGAACCGAGAGCTGTATAAAACAGATAGAGATCGGCTTTAGAACGCCAGGGATTAGACGAGATCCGACGGGAACAAATCGGCGTTTGAATGAACGCGTCGCGGCCGGAGCACGCAACGTCCAAATTAATAAGACGAGCCTCCGCCGGTAGTAAACAACGAATAGCAAGAGACATAAATAAAGTGTCAGAATCTGTGTAGTTGGCAATGGAACGAGTGTTGCGGCGGCGGCGTGTGATGGATGCTCCGGCGCTCGCAAACACGACCATTAATCTACCGTCGATACTAAACAAATGGTTTCCCGATGCTCAAAAATGTGTGTTTGTTGTAAGAGGAGCGGTAAGGGGGAAGGAGGGGGTAGGGAGGGAATGCGGGGTCATCCAACATCTAACCTCAGGAAATACTTCAACACCGCGTCATACGCGCTAGATCAAAGTAAGAGATAAAATCCATTCGATAAAAAATAACAAGTTTCATTAAACAATGCCACATTTTCCGCCGAGATCGCCTTCCTGTCGCCTGCCGCATTGCGCGCGTGCACCGTCAGATCACGCAAACCAAATAAGCATTTATGATCGCACACTTAGATCGATATTCCATCAAGAACAAGTAGCGAGCGACATTATTGAGCAATCGAGTAATCTGCTGTACCTCATTTGTGCAAACTGCGCAATAAAACGTCTGTAGTATTGCTCCAACATGCAGCGAGCCAAGTATGGAGCGAGGGAGACAATTAGAAATGTTCTACGAGCAGAAAACAAAAAGGTAATCGCCTCTAAGACAAATGTACCGCTCCAGTTATAACGAAATATGCCGAGAATCAAACGGACAACCCGCAAACTAATGACTCATGTCATGTTAATCATAGTAATGATAGTTCGCGATTCGAAAGTAACAAGTGATCGAGGAGTAATAGCAGGGCACAAAGGAGCGATATGTCATGCGCGTGATTTGTGTGCGCGGGCGCAGAGGCGGCTGTATAAACGGTGTAATCGAGCGTCATAACAACACACCGATGCTCTACATAGGGATAATTAAATTGTGTTTAGCGTGGGCTCGGCGGAGGCGCGAGCGACTAGCGACAGCGGGTCTTAATTAGATTGTGTCTCAGTCTGAGGTAAAGTTTATACTGCGTGCATCCATTCACTTACACATTTATTACAATAATCGACGGAAATCATGAGCATTTCAAGAAGATGAAATTAATTGGTTTTTTATTATTTTTAAATGAGAGACTATGCAATTAAATTTCGTTATTGTAATTAAATGAATCCCAACTTTTCTAATACATACAAACTTTTCGATTTTACGAGTACCTACATATAAAGCAAGTTTGTACAGCATAATACATGTTGATTTCAATTATTTGAAGTAACACGCACGCACGTAAAGTCTACGGATATAGACCTTATAGAAGCCATGTCGGAAACCTAAGGCGGTTGTACATATAATTCCGACACGGTTTGTGAGGTAGGTTAAACTCGAAACCCACACGATAAGCAAGCAATATCTGTAAAATAGGCTAAACTGGAATATTGCAATAAATATTTAATATGCAATCTAATATATTTCAGTCAGATCACTATTATCATATAAAACAAATCCCCAGTAATTGAAAATTTGTCTATCAAATAAATACCTAACTCCAGTATTAGATATCTAAAGTGTCTGTATCTTATGCGCTTGCACAGATGACGGGCATGTCGTAACTTCGGCCCAATTATACACTAAACGGGCACTTTCCCGAACGAGCCACGCGACTGGCTCACTGCTCTTCGACGATGAGGAAACCTTTCGTCATCCATCAGGCGGCGCTGCTCAACTGGACCTGCGCATGCGATGATGTCAAGGCAAACGATTTTGATTGTAACCAGAATAAAAGCCTACAGGTGAGAAAATACTTAAGTATTACATGGAAAAATTCAGATTAATTAATGGAACAAGCGAACTAACTATAAAATATTTATGAAATGATTTCGGGAAGATAAAGGGAAGCAGAGATTTTAGCAGATATCGCAGGAAAATTATAGTGATAAAAGCTGCAATTTCAAATTGGCACGTGTGTGCAGTTTGCTCAAATTAGATCCCTATTCATTCGGAAAATATACAAATTAAAATAAAATATGTGCTTTTAGAAGTAATTTTAGAAATGGAGTAAACCCGGGAATTTTTTCACGCACCTTGATTACGCGCACTGTAAATCCTGTTCCTGTTCTCACTGGGCTATTTCTGCGATAGACTTTTTGTAAGGTCAACTAGAGTGAAATCTATTTAATCAAGTCATCGTGTGTCTTTGATAAAAAAGCTTTATTCGTGCCAGTTGTAGTTGTAGTCGTGGTCGTGAGGACGCGGCAGTGTCCGGCGGTGTGTGTGGGGCGTGACGTCACGACGAACAAGCGCCTCGTTAGCCCACGTCGCATCTGTCCACACATCGCGCTTCGTCTATCTATCCACAGATACCACACATCCACGAATCTATACACATTGTCCCTCGAGCCCACCTCATAATGCCATAAACTCTCACCGCGACCATTTATAAAACACCGCGAGACGAGCTCGTTCTCTTTATGGCTATCAAATAAAGTTGTTTAGGAATTACGGCGATAGAGACGATTTACGGTAAAACAAAGGCTATCAAGTTTCTTGCGGAGGCTCGTGACAGTGACAAACTGAAGACAGAGCGCGACCACCCGCGCCCAAACTGACGACTGACGGAAATGCGGCGTGAAATCGAGTGACGACGCCGTGACGACACCGTGACGACTCCGTGAAGACGTGACGCGGGAGCAGCGGCGGGCTTAACGACTGAGTAACACCCGTGACGGGGTGATGATGACGGTATAACTGTCAAAAAATTAAAACCAGAACAAAACTGTAACTACATTATCACTCTATTTAAAGGGCTTTTGTAATTTGTAGCTAAAGACAGTAAAATTTGTTCTATTTGATATCATTTTAATAGACAGCAAACAACCTTCATTTTTTATTTTCGTCAATAAAGTGTTGGTAGTGTTAAAGATATTTATTATTTAAACAAAACTATGGACGATCAAGGACTCTTGTGCCTGACAATTTATTTGTGTAAATAAATAAATAAAAAAAATAAAAAATTATTTTTTGGTGACACATGAAAAATTGATATTATACTTTTTCGTCTACGCCCGATTCAACTCGTTACTTTTTTTGTAAGACGGCAATGTCCCGATCAGTAGGTACACGTCTGACAAAATACACATAAAGACCACGCCCTGAAGTTGACTCTCTGACCCCTACTTACCCTACCTCATTGTAAAAACAGTGGTAAAAAACCTTGTTCTATTCACGGCGAATGAACAATCTATTAAAATATTAGTAACGAGCTTTAGCCCGCGCGCAGCGAGTTGCGCCGAAGAAAGCTTTAATTAAGATTCCTCGCGTCACGCAGCAGCGCACGCGCATGTTGCTCCTCGCACGGCTCCGTAACTGCGCTTGATACATTTCTATTACTTAGCAATTAAATTAATGTCGATTGTGGCCGCGTTGCGTCAGCTCCGAGTAATAACGGCTCGTTGTATATACGAATAATTTATTCATATACAAATTGGGTATTGATAAGAAAAGCGTTTCTCTACAAAATGTTAGAGGAAATGTACAAAATGCTTGTCTGGTGTTTGGCAGTTCTCACGGCAGCCGGTGTGCCCCCGACCTCAACCCGCCGGCCATTCATTATCGGCTCATTCGGAATTTAGCACCTATCACCGGCTATTTGTTTACCTTAAGATTTTATCGCTTCCGTTTATAGAACTCGTTCGTAACTTATCGATGAGAAATCGCCGAGCTATGAAAATAAAACAGAGTTGAAACAATGTGTGTCGCGATCAGGTGCGATGCGATCGGAGTGGCCGCGGACAATGGGCGCGTTATGAGCTGCGCGGAGATAGCGGTGCATTGTTCCGGCGCGCTCGCAATTAACCGGAGTAATTGCTGATATCGCGCGCTCCGCGACAAATTGAGCGCGAAATCGATAGCGGAGTCGCCGCCCCGCGTCGCCATTGGCCGCGCGGCCCGTCGCACGCGCCGTCGCACACAATGCACCAGCAGTAACCCGAAACTGAAATGGCAACCATTTTGAATGCCGCATTCGATCCGGCGCAGGCGCTGCTGGACCGCGGGCTGCAGACGGCGGCCATCGCGGAGGAAAGGAAGAAAGCCGAGCAACCGTATCGCGCGGGCGGACTGGCGGGCAGGGCGCGGGGACCCCCCACAATCCATATTCAAAATGCACTTAAAAATTACCAAATTGCAAAAAGCATAACTGACATTTTCTTTATATTAATAAAACTTTGATCAAAGTCTGCAAAAGTGTTTGTTTCAATATACCTATATTGTGGCATCAATAATTTGGAAAGGGATGAATTTTATTTTCTTGCATAAAGAATTTATGAAAAATAAGATGTTTTCTATAGTAAAATATATGAAAGGAAAGCTTTTCAAATTATACATGAATACGTGAATGATAGCTTCTGTGGAACAAAGGTCTAAGAGTGTATAAATTTTGAAAATATTTTACTAGTATCCGAACAATGCAGTTAGAACAGCGGTTCCGATCTGGCACCATGTGGAAGCTTTATAGTCAATTAGTGTGTCTCTATCTGCGGGTTATCGGGAACAATGCGGGCTACCGTCCGGGCGCGCCCGCGCAGCGATCAATGCGCGGGCGCCATTAGCGGAGAGGCCACCGGGGACGATCCCAGCTGGGACTGTCGCCAGACAGTGTCATCTCCTCATTATTTTTTTATCGAAATTTTTATACTAGAAATAGTATAGTTTCTGCGTCGATAGTCGACGATATCAATGTTTTCAATTATGAACTTATTTTCATACATAGATGGCTCTGAAACCCGTTCACGTCTGTAAATAAATTTAATATTGGTAGATTCTTGGGCCGGTCACGTCTGCCGCATGCCAGATGTATTGTGAGCAAAAACCACTACGCAGTGGATGCCATCAATTGAGACAAGGCGACGCGGCAGACCTAGACGACGATGGCGAGACGAGCTAGACGCCTTCAGCGAAACATGGCAGGTAGAGGCACGGGAAAGAGAGTTTGCCTAGCAGTGGGACACATAAGGCTAATTAAGATAAAATAAGATTCTAAAAAAGGGAGAAATGGTAATTTATATCTGAAAACACAGACGTACGTAAATTTTTTTGTTTGTTATGAACAGAACTCGACAATACATTGTGATAAAACACTTGACTTTTGTAAATTCATCTAAACGCACTGCTCATTTCGTTTATCTCTACTATTTATTATGAATAAGTTTTGATGTAGCCATATTGCAGCGGCTCGTTATCGGCTAACTGCTGCGCCATCTGCGCCGGCGCAACAACGCGCCCACTGTCGCCGCCCCTCTGTTTAAACTGCAGCTTACACCACAAACAGACTCTTCATTCTGTCACTAACATTCATATTTTTTGTTTTTATCACTATCATAGAATAATACGACAGACTGGTGTGTTTTACTGTTTCTTCGTAATGCAGTGTGAATGCGCCCGCGCAGGCGGCGTAGCGCGGGGCGTGCGCGCTGACAGGGCGATTGCGGGGCGCGACGAGATACAGATAAGATCATTCAGGCGCACGTATTATTTGTGGAGCGCAACAACTACTTTGTTTTGTCACATCACAACACCAATAGCCTCAGGTGAAAGAGATGAAAAGTATATTTTGCAACTTTTATTTAACTTGGCTATACATATTTTACGCCTTTAAATATTTTAGTTGATTGTGTGTGAATCATAATTATTTCTTCGAATAAAATGACTATGTAAAACGTCAGGAATGTTTTATAAATATTATTTTATTATGAAATATCCTTTGATATTTTAGTAAGTAAATAAGTAGTGTCACATAGTGACTGTGGTAAGCAAATTTTTTTGTTTCTCTAATTGTCTGTTTGTACGGGCTAATCTCCAAAACTGTCAGACCGATTTAAATGAAATTATGCATGGTGGTACCTTATATCCCCGGTCAGCATCTTAGATACTTTTAGTTACGGAAAATTAAAAAGCTCCCATGAGATAGTAAAAACATTTAGCAACTCATACGGCTCAGCACATTGTACAGGCTTATCTTCGAAACTGTTGGACCCATTGGAATGAAATTTTGCATGATGGCTTATATAGGATATAATGTACCACCATGCAAAACAAGGCATGCATGTTGACCGGGGGGTCAACATCTTGGATACTTTTAATCACGGAAAATTAAAGAGTTTCCTTGGGATAATTAAAAATTACTTCGGAAAAGTCAAAAAACAACGCGAGCGTAGAAGCGGGCAGGCAGCTAGTTATGTTCTAAAGTTTTTAATTATATTTTGAATTTAAATAAAGAATCTTTAACATTATTGTACTTGATGTGAGCATGATTGGCCGTTGCTTTGGACGTTTCTATCAAGTGGTATCGCTGGTGGACGTTATCGCGTCCCGTCTCTTATCATCAACACGACGCTCGTTCCTCAACAGCGATCGACAGATTATTATAATGATGACTCCTTGCTCTGATCGGGCGACACGCGTGTTTAATGATGTTCGGGCGTGGGTTTGACAAATGCCGAGTAATAAGATAATAGATATAACATGACATCGACATGACGCCCGCCCTCACCATTTGAACTTTAGATAGATATTGCTTTGATAAAAATAAATAGGTAGGTATGTGGGAACACCTAACACGACTATCTGACCCTAACTAATGGTCTATGTCTATCTCTATACTATATTATTATAGCTACTACATAAATATTTATAATTCGATATACAATTCGCATTGTTTTTCATGTATATTATCTGTGAATATAATTTATGTGCACTAGTTTAATTAATCTGGAGGTCAAAGTAATTAAGTTGGGATCAGCCACCGTCCTGAAGGCTTCCTCCGCTGGTTGCTTCAGTTAGCTGTTCCATGGACCGGCGCCCGCGCATGGCTGGACCTCATTAACTTTACCGCTATTACGATCTGCTACAGACAGATTAATGAACAAAAGATAAGGAAGTGTTTAACGTTTAACAAACTGCAATAGTATTCATCATCTTGTTCAAGGTGTACTAGCTTTGAAAGCGAGAATCCTTTAGATAAATAAACTTCATTAAAAAAATTTAGTACTTGTACGTGCAGCTTTTGAGCTATTATAATTTCGTTTAAATTAAAAGACTTTACGATGAGATACAACTAGAAAAATGTTTTGTAAATGTATATAACAACAAGGGGAAATGGTAAATAAGAATCACTCCACCAACCTTGACTATCCTTGCGTAGGGCAGCAGGCGACATGCGATGTTGTAGCTGTTTCCCTTCGAGGATTTAGCTCAGGCCTGGTTTTGAAGTTGTTTACGGGTGCAATGTCTATAAATGTTCACACACTTGAGGCTTGCACTGCCACAAAAGAAAGGGCCTCACTAGACACACTGTTTATCTATACTACACTACCCAAAATAAATAAATAAATAAATAAATAAAAGCCAATAATGATGATGTTAGTCAAACGTTGACTAAAAGTTGCTACGGTCACTACGGTACTACGATCGCTACGAAACGTTCATATCAAGAACGCGCGCGCACACGGTGACGACGCTCGGAAAACTAGTTGGACGGTACTTTCTTTGACCAACCCTCAATAGAAAAAAATAATTGAATTTTTTATCTTACCCACCAAATTACAAATTTATTAATAAAGTATGTAATATTTTGTCGATGTTAAATAGCCACATACTAAACTATTTAGTACGTACACCACTTCGATGGAAGGCCATACTATATATTTTCTGTGCCATAAGCTTAAAAAAAAAAACAATGACAGAACAGAAGTCATAAATTCGGCAAGAACTTTGTTTGAATAAGGTTTTAAATAAGTGATTTATGCAATCAGAAAAGAAAATATTCTGATTACTATTAAGTTAATATCTTTAAACAAGCTGATGAACCAGCCATATTTAATTTGATTTCAACACTTAATTAAAGATGCCTCATCTGCTAGCAAATTCTGCATTTTTAAACAAATCAATATGACTGAAGAAGTTGAAGAAGATTGAAAAAAAAAAACACATTAAAAAGCATGGTTGTCAAGAGCAAGCTTACTTACACGCATGGTAGGTATTATATTTTTATTATTAGGTATACTTGTTACCAAGGTTAGGTAATATAACAATAAGATTCAAGGTCTTGGCATTGCACAATCAACAAAATATAAAATAATAATAATAATAATAATAATAAATCATTTATTTGCTTTAGATATGGTATACAAGAGGAATAGAATGGATGAGCTAGCGAAGTAATTGTCTTCATTTACATAGCTACCAGGAATAAAGGCTTTACAAAAGAAGCAATTTCTTCCATCCAATTAATAGCAAACAGTTCATTGACGAGTCCGATAAGCAGAGAATTATTTGAACGTGTCGCACCCGCGGCTCGCCTTGCTCCTGGGCGACCTGCTGCGGCGTGAACTCTTGAAGTAGTGGTAATCTCGACGAAAACAAAGGAATGGTAAATGAAACCCAAATTTCCACTAGCACTGTGACACCCGCGGCTCGTCTTGCTCCTGGATGAGCCAGCGGGGTAGCTACACGTTGATTAGAGGAGTAAGACACTTGATAGTTAACCGAATTTAGTTTACTGAGTTAGGCGAATGAAATCAAGAAGAAGACTAATAGACTTTCACTGTTTATTTGAGATAGAAATATTTACAAAAACACAGACTCAATAATAGATAATAATGAAGACACTGATGTAACTAAAGCAAACGTAGGTGATGGAATGAATAATAAAAAAATGGATGATTGACGGATGATTTTGAATGAATTCCAAAATTAAATATTCAAATTTAGTAGAAGAAATGGTAAATGAGATGAGAAATGAGGTAAGAACAAAGTGGGAACGACATGCAAGACACCTCGTTACAGCACTGAATACAGAGGTTTATTCACAAATTACAGTAGAAATACACAGTTTATTGAATTTAGAGTTTAAACATGATAAAAGGCCTTGTTTACAGGTTGAGAGAGAAAGAAGAAGTGAAAATAAAAATGGATGATTTGACGGATAATTTTTGAATGAATTCCAAAATTAAATATTCAAATTTAGAGAAAGAAATGGTAAATGAGATGAGAAATGAAGTAGAAACGAGGCAACGACGTAGCATGCAATGCACCTCGTTACAAACGTATGCTGTGGGGCTAAAACTATTCAAAATTGAACAAAATGTGCGTGGGTACTCTTTTCGTAGTTCTAATATATTAAAATAATAATAAAGAAATAAATTCAAATCTTTGGTAAACAGTTGGCCTGACGGAATTACCGTTAAGGTTGCTTATATAGTGTATTTTTACTGAGTGTGCAATACATTATAATATATTTTATTATATCTCATTTCATATTTCTTTAAACATGGCTACAAAAAATGCGACGATACGTACATATTACTGGGTATTGCAGCACCTGCGGGCCGGGAAGCGCCCAGCATTCCCCACAGGAGCCGGACGCGCCGGATATCCGGCAGGGCGCTGGCACCAGGGTGCACCCACTGACATTTGACGAGCCACTACGGGGAATCCCACAGGTATCCCACTATTAACGTTGCACATTGTTTACACAGAATAATAGTTGTGGGTGTCGTCAACGCGCTTAAACATAGCAGCTTTTATAATATAGTTTTTTGTTTTAACTACATTCCATAAAAAAGATATAAAATATAGGACTATGTTTTATATCTTTTTTATGGAATAATCTAATCTAACCTAAAATTATTTATTTACATTTCTTAACTATTCAAAGAAACGTAATGTTCTTTACATTACTATAAATTTATTAATTTACGACTTATTACAGATATCTAACGTGTAAAAAGCAATAAACGCTTAAAAACACTTAGAGCAATTTTATGTAACAATATAAAATTCTTATTAAACTGGGCAAGAACTTCCCGTTTTCTCTGTTGGTATAAAAAAGGAAGCCAACATCAGCAGTATCCATTAGCATTATTAATACACGAGCAACATAGTAGAGCTCAACAAAAAACTAGTGGTCAAGCATCAGCGAGATAACACAGAAACAATATGTGTCACATAAATTGTATGCAGAGCACGTTCGTAGTAAGGTGTAAGATAATAGGGGGTGACAAGTGCAGGGCGCATCCGTAATTAGTGCTATTAATACTCGCTTACTTAACCGGCGACAAAAAGCGGTCGCGAGGAGGGTCCGCTCTTTGTTTTTTGCGCGCGCAGCTGCTCGGGATTTCATTAACAACGGCGATTACATCAGCGCTCAATATGCAGGATCATGTCGCGACCATATTATAGTCTTATTGGAGCTGCCCGAACCCGCGTTGAAACTGGATCCGGGACAATTATTTTATCTAGACCAGACAGCTTGACGCATACAATAAAGTTTTGCCTTGCCCAAGGCTTGTCCCTAAAAATTTCAAGGTAGTCATTCTTTTTTCTAAATTCTGATATTGATGGTGATCAATCATACGAGCCATTCTACACATCCTAACATCGGCTCCCGTCTCGCAAAACAATTTTAGATTTTTTGTGTTTGCGAAAATGTTTTTTGTATGTTATTGATTGATTGAGTTTCCAAATAGATACTTATTCTTACTTTCAAAATATTATCATATTAATGTAAAACGAAATGATTTGCTGAATAAAAACGCAAAAACATCAGTGGAGTAGTTAAGTGGGATTTTTCCTGTGTGTTTTATGTATACTTTGTCTCGTATAGTTCTAGGTACAAAGCATTGCAGCAGGTTCGCTGAGTCACATCTGTGAGGGTCCGTGCGCACACGCAGCTGTCCGCGTCCCGCTGACCCCTGCCCCCCGCGCCCCCGCGTGACCCGACCTTTGTTTGGGATCATCCTCCCCCTCCCTTCAGTCCCCCGTGACGAAACTGGACAATGGTGACGCCGATTCGTCTGCTAATTTGTGCTATTGTACAGGACATGATATGAGGCTGTGAGAGGGTGGAACAAGTGCCTGAACTCTTCATGGGATCATGTTAATCTCTGTCACTCATTAGTATTGTGTTCAGCGTTATTTTTGAGTTATGTTCAATTTAATCCGGGTCTGAATTTTATAATGATATAACTTTTAGTTTAAGTGTTTTAAAAAAAACCTATGACGAATGAAGGATGTCTTTATATTGTAACGCCTGCCAGTGTGTGAGGGCATTATTTATTTATCCAGTAGGTATTCCGCTATTTCAATATATAAAAACATTTAAATCAAGTAGGTACGAGTATATCAAAGCGCACGGGAGTGCGCAGGCCAAGTTCCAGCAACAAGCCACGCGCATGCCGTGCACTATTTACACGAACCGTTTCGACTCACTTTTGACCCCTCTGTAGCTCAGTGCCTATTGCAAGTACAGAGATAAAATTGTACCTACGTAGTTATATACTAGTACTAAAGCAGTATGCCAAATTTCATAGATATAGCTTCAGTAAATTCTGAAATATAACCCTGTGAAAATAGCTAATTTTGGCACTGACTGACTCACTCACTGACCGGTAATCAAAATGTTTAGGCCACTTCCAATTGTCCTAGCCTTATGAAATTTGGCACACAGGTCGTGTGTTATATGTAGATTAACAAAAAATTAAGAAATTTAAGAAAGTTGGCTTAATTGAATATCGAATTTATAATAAAAATATTTCTAAACAAGTGGTACAGTGAGAATACGATGAGGAGAGGGGGGAGAGGGCAGGGGGGGTATAAAATATATTGTCATGTATTCATAATAATACACTGTAGCGCTTGTTATAAGACGTGATAACCTTGTCACATCGTGCAGTTTTTATTATTCTTAATTTATCAAAAGAGACCGTTGTAGAAAGATTAATAATGTGAGCTTGTATAAAAAAAACGACCAATCGAGCTCTGAATACTGTAAACATTAGGAATGAAGATTGGCTAAGTACGATATGTATATTATCTTAATTGTTGACAAATTTTAAAATGCATCGTGTACAGTAGCCAGCACATGCGGCTGGACATAATGACCTTGGGAGCGTCTTTATCCAGTAGTAGTAGGAGCGAAATTGTGGAGCGAATATCCAGCCGCATGTGCTGCCTACTGTACCTATTTTATTTATATTATAATATAAATTTGACCGATGTACTGAATGTCATTTAATTTAACTATCAACTATTTAATACGTAAACACTTGACTTAAAGATACGACTAAAACTTAAAAAATTTGAGATTTAAAATAATATTGCCCGCTACTCCAAAGTTGTTTCATGCAAACAAATTCGCGATCGCTACAACGCTGTCACTAAATTTTACGTCATGTCACTTACGTCAAGTGTAGCGACGTTTGTCATTATTTAGAAAGGTTTAATAAGAAGATTTTATGACAAAAATCTATGTACGCTACGCAGTATTATAGAAGTTTTTTTTTTAATTTAATCTCCTGATAACCCTGACTTGCAGTTGTTTTTCTAAAAGAAGTAACTAGGTTGTCAAAATAAATTTGCTGCATGGAGTGTCCGGATCAAAGAGTTTTGAAGAGCCGCAAGCGAAGCGGCTCTTCAAAACTCTTTGGTCCGGATGATTAAATATATTTATTCTGTGGTTAACAATGGACGAAGGCGTGGCACAAAAAGAAAAAAAAGGTACATACGATTTCCTCAAAAAAAGTATTCAAATCCCACCAAAAACATACCTGTTAAAAAGGGGGCGGCCAAGTTCCTATAGGCTAATTGTTCGCCTAAAAAAGGATTGAAATCCAATCCAATGCCAAGTTTAGATGCACTTTAAATTCGATCATAATCATCGTCATCAACAGCCTGATCCACTAGTAAACATTTGCCATTCCCAAGACTCGCAACCACATTCTAAATTTGAACTTGGCAGGTTAAATTAGTTTAATAAATAGTTTAATTTAATTATTATATATATAATAAATTGCTGAGTTTGCTGTCGACTCGAAAAGAAGAAATAATAAATTTAATTATACAAATTAATTAAGTATTACGCACGAAAACCTGCCAAGTTCAAATTTAGAATGTGGTTGCGAGTCTTGGGAATGGCAAATGTTTACTAGTGGATCAGGCTGTTGATGACGATGATTATGATCGAATTTAAAGTGCATCTAAACTTGGCATTGGATTGGATTTCAATCCTTTTTTAGGCGAACAATTAGCCTATAGGAACTTGGCCGCCCCCTTTTTAACAGGTATGTTTTTGGTGGGATTATATTAGGTACACTAATATCTTCGCTGGAATCTGAACCTAGAACGTCGGGGTTAAGAACCGGACGCCCAGGCTGCTAGACCTCTGTTATTTAATTACAGATTTAAATTGATACAAACTTTAGCGAAGCAATTAGTTCTATTCCATGGTACATGTACGAGTATCTATCGGTCGCGGCGCGGGCGCTCTGTTCCGGCATAAAACGCCTATAAATCTGTTTCTAATCAGAGACTGTCAATTATAAAGTAGTTTTATTATAAAAGCGTTAGCGGAGGACGCGTGGAGTGGAGGCTATCGATCAGACGATGCGATGTTAATTAAAGATAGGTGCGCGGGCGCTGCGATCCCGCCGCGCAGATACCGCGACAGGACTTTCGAATTTGTTGGCTGACAATCACAGATATATATTTGGAGATAATATTGTGGACGACTCCGCGGGCTGATGCTGCTCTGCCACCGGGCGCGGCGCAGGCGCAGGTCGCTCTGGGCAAAGGGGACCGTGGTTCAGTGGACACGTTGCCGTCCTAACATATATTTCTATACATAAAAAGCTTCAAAATAATACAACATTACAGTAACTTAACTTGTGATTTTTTAGTTTTCTGCTTAATATACTCTCTCGATTTTTTGTGATTTTAGAAAGAAATCTATAATTTTTGGCCTGTTGAATGATTTAGGACTTGATTAAAGCTACTGACGACTCTGTTCATGTGGCTAGTTTCTGGGCCGGGACTATCTGAGATTGCTGTCGACTCGAAAAGAAAAAAACACTTAATAACTTAGAAATAAAAAAAAACAATGCTCAAACCAAAGCTGGCTCTCATCTCAAAATGAATGAGCAAGTAAAGACAACAATAAATTATTTAAATGCTCTTTCTATTATTAGGTTTCATCTGTTCTACTTCTTATTAAATACTCTATTTTATTTATGCTTTTCCTTTTTTTAAGTCAATTTTTCTATTCGCTGCGCTACTAAGTTGGTAACTTACAGGTATAGTGCTGTTATGAGTGGTGTACCTTGTAACTGTAGTTACGTCTTTGAGTTGTATCAATCATAACAAACTGTTGGAGAGAGGAAGTTGCTGCACATTGTCGCAGGCATCGGCCACAGCTTGATGCGGAATGCGTGTCTACTTGCCAGGCCCCAGCAACAACCAGCAGTCAGCAGCCATCAGCCAGCAGCCAGCAATCATGTAATTACACCATTCCGCCGGTGAAATCACCCTCAATTCGCCATGAGATTTATGACCGCTTTTTTCCTAGATCAGGTCGATTTATCTCTGCGCGCGAGTCGTGCTGCGCGTGAGCCGAGCATTAACTTAATTAAACTAATGAATTAGCCCGCTGCGCCCGCGCATCGGCCCGGACGAATTAATTATCGTGTGTCGATGATATTAATATCCGTCAACGTTGCTATCATTTCTCCTATGACGGCTGGAAATTATTTATTTACTCTTCTATTGTAAGCTTTGTAAAATCTTTTAGCGGCATTATTTTATGACTTATAATATAACCAGCTAACTACGCCCACGTCTATGAGCGCGTCATTTATGAACCTTTCCTGTGAAAATATTTAAAAATCATAATCATTCAGCAAAAACGTTCTTCTCCAAAATTTTACAACTCGAATGTAATTTAACTACAAAATTAATTTTAAGAGTGTTATCGCAATTTTCATACATCACCTAACGTATACAAATGAGCGCTATCATAACTGCTGCAAAATTTATTTCAGGCAACACATATAATTTCTATATTCTTTTACAGATTTTAAACATAACCTCTAATTTCTAAATTAAAAAGTAGAGTAGTGTGGAATAGCCGCAAGCTCGCTCCCGCTGCGCCCACGCACCTCTCAGCGCAACTCGAGGACTCCTAGTTGGAGTGGAGTGGCTCCAAACAACGGCCACGATGACAAACATCCACTGCAGCTCGAGCACCCACCCACAGCGGAGCTAAGCGGATGTATGCTCTTATCATATCAGGGGCTTATTGTAGGGTCTTTTGTCTACATCATTGGAGGTTTATGAAGATTCTGCCCTTGTACAGAAGTGAAACTGTATTTCTGTTATAAAATGTATTTATTTAGAAGATATTACAAAAAAACAAAACTCAGATAATGAGTACGCTCAGTCCACCAAATGTATTTTTTAATGATTATTAGACTAGCATCATAATAAGTTGCAGAAATAGCTGTGCATCACATGTCATCGTTTGTAATACCGATCCTGATTTTCACCGTATCTTGTACTCGTAAGTATTCTCTATTCAATATTTTGATTCAGTACTTATTTCGTAACAAGACGGAAAAGTATAGGCGATCCTAATTAGAGGTATCGTGAAGTTGTGGACCGAGTGAGCAGATATTGATGGCCGAAGATAAAATCGCAAATGTCGCAATAGCGGCAGTTGCACTCGTGTCGCTACTCTACACGAGTAGGCTGTAGACTGCCTTGCCTCGGAGAGCACATGGTACGAGTCACGTTACTAATGTAAGTGGAATTGATAAATAAGATTATTTTAAAACCAATGTACTGTAAATGTTTTGAGCTGTCTATATATATATTTTGACAAGAGCATGGTTCGTATATAAACTACATCATTTTAGTGACCAGTGGTTGCTCACGTAGCGGCGACAGCGGAGCGGTGCAGGAAAAATGCAACGCCTGTGGAGTTTCTTCCGGCGAGTTCTTCTCCACAGAAGACAGCCAAATTGTGAACTCGCCTCGACGTCGAAAAGTGATTTGTAAAATCGTACTTGGAATAAAACATATTTCATTTAATTTCATTTCAAATTTATTTATTTATTCTAAAGTAGTATGTAATTAGTAAGTACAATAACTTTCATTTCTCATAAGTAGTTTATATTGTTTGCACAGACCCGGCTCACTTTTTCTATCTCCTCACCCTAAGGTTGCCTGGTAGAAATTGCTACTCAGCAATAAGGCCGCCTACATGTACACTTTCGTTCTTTTTTTTTTTTTTTTGTGAATTTACTGATGCTATTGTTACTAGTGTGCAATAAAGTATATTCTATTCTATTCTATTCTATTCTATTCAAATGACAGGTACAGTTGCCAGCAGATGTGACTAGACATGTTAACCTTGAGAGCGCTACGATCGCTGCGCTCGAGAGTAGAGGTAGAGGTGAATTTCGTTGTGCGAATGTCCAACCGCATGTGTTGATTTCTGTACATGATTATCTATCATCATCGCTGATGCTAGCAGAGACGACTGCTAGACAAAGGCCTCCTTCAAAGTTCTCCACGACGATTGGTCCTGCGCTGCCCTCTTCCAGCGGCTTCCCACCAGATCGGCGGAAGATTATCCTCATATAATGAGCTGATAATTACATCAGCGTCAGAGCCTCATAAACGATCAGTCTGTGACTCTGGCAAAACTTATACAGAACTGTAATGGATTTAAGCGTTCGTCAGTGGTTCCCTAATCTCAAGTGACCCATATTCCCACAGCGCGGGCGCGGCCGGTCAGTATTGAGCCGTCAATTGCGTTCGCAGCCGCAGCGAACGCCAAGCGCCATTCGGGACCAATTGACGACCACAATGCACCGTGTGATCCTATCATTGCAACCTATTAGAATATTTAACATCTTTTTTGCAGGATATGATACCTAACTCAACTCCACAAACAACAACATACACATAGGAAATTTCCTACTTACTAAATAAAAACCAAACTGCTGAAAGGCCACTCCACCTTATTTCAGCAGAAGGCGTCAAAAATAGATGTCGCCGATTTTCTCCACACCTAAAAATAAAAAAATAATTCGTACACTTATTTTAATTTGACAATGATTAATAAATGATGATCTAACGAGTGGAGCACTTGGTCAACCAAGTTCTATCATGGAAGCTGTTAGTTAGGGTTTCAGAGTCAAGATTGCATCTGTAAAGACTCACTACAGCGTATCACATTAGAAGCAAGAAGTGTAATGAGTCGCTGCGCCTGCGACCAGCGGTGGAAGGGGGGGGGGGGCGCTGCGCCGGAGTTGCCGCCGCCGTTTTTGCGCGAGTCGTGCCGATCTAATGATACATGCACTTATCGCAACTGTACCGTGTAACTCGACCATCGGAATAACAGATTATCCACCTGAATGTCTTACGGTTTACGGTACTCGGTTCCGACGCTCCGCAGTCTCTTGCACGTATTGCCATGGATTTTGTAGAAAAGATTTATGGATGTAGATTGAACGTTATGTTTTGTCTTTGACGTTAGACTTTGCAGCAGTTAGATAATTTAAGTATGTGTACCATTTTAGCTAACGATATCTATCTACCAACATAATATTATAAATAAAAGAAAAGAAAATTTATGGGGCGAGTGGGAATTTAAGAGAAAAATACCAAGTGACAAATGGGCAATTTGCCCAAACAAAAAAAAAAACAAAATAAGGGATTTTATAAGTACTACCGTAGTCCGTACAATAGTAGGTGCCTACCTACTTATATATCAAAATGAATAGGTAACCAGATTATCAGAACAAGGAAGTAACTATCACAAACAAAATTATAAACAGGATCAAACATAGACACATGTATAGAGGCGCGAAGTGGTTAGTTTAGTCTGTGCCCTCTGGTCGTGAAATGGCGCGGAAAGGTCGCCGCGATCTGCGATTGGCGATTGGTGATGCGATCACGCGATGTGCGCCAGCGCCGCTATCTGCGATGCGCTACACGCCTGATTTACAAGCAGTTGCTACATTGGACTAACAGTCGTTTAGGGTCAATTTAATGTATTTTATTGTCTTTTTCAATTCAACTACTACCATAGTTAACCTTCATCATCATCATCATCGCAGCCGAAAGACGTCCACTGCTGGACAAAGGCCGGCTAGTTAACCTTACTTGTAAAAAAATTACAAAACATGTCTAAAGTACCATATAGCGTCTAGTAATAATACTATTTTGTATAAGTAAATATAAATAATATTTTATTTATAAATTTGTAATACCTATTTATCTCAAAATACGACCTTTCAATTAAAACCCTACCCTTAGCCTTTTCCTTTTTTGTCAATTATTTCCAATTTGTAATTTTTTGCACTTCATACCAACATATTTTATCAAGTTAACAGTAAATAATTTTGTAAAATTTTACCAAGACCCCCTACAGGTTAACAATTATTATAAATCACCGCCGCCCAGTAGTCCCACCTCTGAACACATAATGCGACTGTCTGGTATCTCTAACGAAGCAAACACTCGGAGACAGATGTAAGTAATAAATAAAATAAAACAAGCACCCGTGTTCTGTTATAATCTTGTAGGAGACATTTGTATAGATTTTCCAAATATATTGATGTTATTTGACATGTGGCTAATGGGGTACAAACGAGGTGCGTGTAGATATTATGTAAATGCTTATTGATGCGCGGGCGCAGCGGCGGGCGCGGGATCGCTTCATCGCGCTGATCAGCCGCGTCATAATAATTGGAAGCGCTGCTCGTGAGTGTGACGCGGCTAATGACGATTTATCGCGCAGTCGCGTGCGACGCCCTCGGCAATGCGCGTCTTTGCTCATTACACACTTTACCTAAACTGTGCATTAACTCATCTTACGCTAATATAAATGAACCCGTGATAGTTTTCCAGTAGTTGAAAATGTTTATTTTTTAGGTTCATATAAAAATCACGTCTCTTACATGATCCCTTTACATAAAGTATTATTATTATTTATAAAAGTGTCATAATATTCGTTAACCGCTCATTTAATGACCCACCGAGAGGCTCGAGCCTATCCTGAAATTAAAAATATGTAATTTCCGTTGTATAATTTTATTTCAGCAAATTAGGAAAATGGATATTATAAAATGGATATTTTTACAAAAGTTCAAAACAATTTGCGTCTAATGGAGTGTTAAAAAAATAAAAGAAAAAAGGAATGTGATGATGACACCGTATGAAGTATAAAGTAAAATGTATCTATCTAAATAGGTAGATTCAAGTTTCACCCGGGACGTATCTTAACCGAAGACAGATAGTTTGCTAGCTAACGGACTAATAAACATTTATCTAGCTATTTAGAGAAACGCAGAGAAATATAGAATCATTAGCTCTTTCCGTAATGATGGAAATATGAGGCGAGTGCGATTCACACAGTTCGTGCTCAAAAACGAGTCGCCGCGAGTGAGCGCTGTATTGAGGGCGAGCGATCCACTCGCTTGACGGGCCGCCCGGCCGGACCAAACCTGCTTCAGATTCGGAGCCGCGCCGGCGCAGGCAGTTCGACGCTCGCTTGTTTCTTTAAATGAGTATTTATTGGATGGGCTCAGACGAAACAAACTGAGGTCAGTGTCGCTGTGCACTGGCTGAGTAAATTATAAAGTAGGTTGCGTTGGTTTTAAAAATGCAGTTAATTTATAAATCGAAATCCTGTCTTACTAGAAAGAATGAACAAATTCGTGTGGATGAAGCTTAAGAAGTATGTCTAGCTAGATTGTAGCAGATGGAAGGAAGTGGTCTCTGCCTACCCCTCCGGGAGAGAGGCTTGACTGTAGTAGACAACGATCCTGTATTTCAGTACACATGAAAAAGGGTTTGTGTGCGAGTTATTGGAATGCGTTCCACATAAAAAAATGTGGAAAGCTCTACCATGAGCACCACAACCAGTTCAAAAACTGTGAACGTATATAAAGGATTTTGTTGTTGATGACAATGATATAGTTATCATTAGTATATATTACATATTACATACATATTACATACATATTAGTATATGAGAGCTGACTTAGAGATATCAATACTATTCTCCACAAAACGAGGGATAAAAACAATCATAGCTGTAAGTGAATTTCAGATTCATTTATAAAAGTATCTAATACTTTTACACGTACCTAGCAAAAATACTAAAAAAATATGTTTTGTTATTTGTGAATTCTCACAGCACGAATGAGTAATACAGCCGGTTTTTAGTAAAACTATTAACAAGATTATCGAAGTTTTCAATGAATTTATTTTTTAATAATATTAAGTTAAGTGTTAATCCACATAAGCGGACACATTATCAAAATACTTTGCAATAAAAATATTAATTTGCTGAATGAGTTACATCGCTAATCCGTCGAGAATATTAGCATACCCATGAACCAGGGCATTCAGGCAAGCCTGGTGAAGACTGGTTCCAAATTTGCGATACACGCGTAGGTCAATAAAAAGAAATAAATAGGCATCCGGTCCCAGCTGCCTCCAGCGTCACGTTAAGCCGCACACTCCTCACTCCATAAATCACCTGATTATCTGATGACGCCGCGACGACACCTCGCCCGCGGATGTCACCAATTTTGAAGTCTATATTTGGAAACTGGATTTTTCGCCGGTTCGTATTAAAAGTTGATGGGCAATTAAGTGGTAGTATTAGATAAGTGCCACTACAGACCTGCCAGTGGTAAAAGAATAAAAATATGAACTCCGACTGTTATAGCAAGTTGAATCACACATAACAGTGTCTCAGAAAGGCTACATGCCCCAGAATACGAGTGCTGGCCTGCAAGATAAACCCAATGATAATATTAGGTCCTTACATATGAAATTGCCGTTCAGTATCAAAAAAGTGAAACAAGTTTTTTTTTATTATTATTTAATCAATCGAAGTATGCGCCGTTGTTATCGATACACTTCCGCCATTTTATAGGCAGATCATTGATACCTTTGGAAAAAAAATCCTGGGAGCGAGAGTCTATGAAATGTTTGAAGGCGGTTTTGACTGCCTCATCAGATTTGAAATTTTTTTCTTGTAAAAAGTTATCCAAATTTTGAAAAAAGTGGTAATTGGTTGGGGTAAGATCTGGAGAGAATGGTGGGTGACGCAGAGGTTCCAGTCGCAGCTCTGGTGCCACGGTGGAACTCGTATTCGTAAATACCGCAAATTTTCTATTTGTCCATAGTTGTTGTAGTAGCAATGTTGAAACTCAAACAAATGATGTTAGAACAAATGAAATACGAATTTTAATCGAAATACTTAAATTTGAATTTGGAATTCCTAAGGAAACGCAGGATATTTGATTTTAAAGTTGCCAGTATTGAAAATCGGCAATTTCATATGTAAGGACCTAATATGAATAACACACGAGAAATTAAGTTTTTTGTTTGACTCTCTTTTATTTTGAGGCTTTTGAGAGACTTACGAAAACGAAAATAAATGAATTAAGGGAAAGTTTTCAATATTTATTATTAATATGGCAAAAGGTCTGGTCAGTAAAATAATTTTAGCCACAACATTGAAATACAAGACAATTTCAAGGTCAACTTCAATGGTCAACTTTTTAGCATCTCTTAATTATTTCAAAGAATAACAAAAAGTAGGAGACGCCAGTAAATTACGAGTTCAGTAGGTACCTATCTTAAGTGTTGTTGAAATTTCTTAGCACTATTTTGTCATTCGTTTGCGAGTAGCTGAACTGAGCGTCGTCGCGTCAGCAGACTGGCGCTTGATTACCTAATTAATGAAAAGCGTCGCGTTGCGCGGGCAGGCGAGGAAGGGTGACCGCTGATTGGGATTAATGGGACTCGTAACCGACGCCCGTGAGAAACGCGCGACAGTACTCAAATCATATTTCATTCACTGATGATAATGTCTCACTGCAATTCGGATATTTTAGGGTTCCGTACTTCAAAAAGCATAAACCGAACCTTAAGATTACTCGTGTGTCTGTCCATACGTCTGTCACAGCCAATTTTCTTTGAAACTGTTGGACCAGTTGAGTTAAAATTTTAATTTAGTACACGTTTAGTAAATCCACCATTTAAAAACGGACGTGTAGCATAAAAAAAACTTTTTCTAGTTTTGTGCTGTAAAGTAGGATTTAAAAAAAGTTTGACTTTCATCGTGTGACCCATCACAAAAAGATTAGATTAGATTCAGTGCATGGCATAAAGTCGAAATATTTTAATTTATTATAATAACCGCTGGAAGAGGGCAGCGGAGGACCGATCATTGTGGAGGGAGATTTTTGGGGAAGGCCTTTGTCCAGCAGTAGGCGTCTTTCAGCTGAGATGATGATGATGGATGATGCTGATCATAATGATTTGTAGTATAAGTCCACAACGAATAAACATGTCCCTACATTTCTGTAGTTCTCCTTTCCTCCGCTAGCTAGTAAGTACATACCTATAATTATTTATCGACAAAAGCTGTCTTCTTTTATTATTAATTTACATTTAGCAAACAGTATATTTTTTACGCCGCCCCGCCGGATTTGTCGAGATTGTGCGATAGAGAATAAGAGGCGCGCGCGCAGGTAGGATGTGAGCGACGTGAGATCATCCGCAAAAAACTTGACCGCTTTAGGACATTTATTTAGTTGTGCAATCGCTCGATAAATTAATAAATAGACAGTAGCAACATGCGGCCAAATTAATTTGAATGCAATAAGTTTACAGTGTAATTTAACACATTTATTTTCTTTTCATTGATATATTTTATCATATAGAAAATCTAATAAACAAAACTGAATCACTGGAATATATTTTGTACGTAGGCGCATTACCTAATTAGAAGATTATTATTTTTGCGTTTGTTTAAATAAAAATAATAAGGCAGACAAAACAGGGCGTAAAGTTAGCAGATAGTAAAAAAAAATGCATGCCATTTAAATTGTTTCCCTTATTCAGAAATATCTTGGAAACAAGGACAGCTTTCTCAATAATGCCATAACATTTCTTTACACGAACAAAGAACTTTACTTTAAGTTACGAAAAGAGTATGCATGATAAAGAGATCTTCAATGAACCGAACAATCCGTATTATCTTTTCTCACCACCTTGTAGGTTGGCTGGAAGAGATCTCTTACAGAGATAAGCTCGCCGTTGTAAACAATTTTTAAAAATAATTGTTATTTTAATTTATGCAATAAAGAATATAATAATATAAACATTGACTTCACCATCAACAGGTATCAAAATTGAAGCTAAAACAGCCGTTTGAGTGCGCACTAAGTGCTCGCCCACACGCACCACACCGCACCACACCACACCACACCCCGGCAAGCGGGCGCAGGCGCAGCAGCCGGCCGGGATCAGCGCTATCGGCAGCCTCATCTCCGAGTGTCAATACACCGTATCTATTAGCCGAAGTCAGGGTTGCCAGATCTTTTAAAACTTGTAGATTTTACTAGAGATGTAAATGATGTAGCCCAAAAAGTGCCAAAACACAACTTTTTTGCGGTAAAGCACAAGAACCGACCAACGAATTCGCTTGGTAGCCCTAAAACATAATATATATTATTATGTCATATTGCCATGCGATTAATTATCATTCAGCCTGTAGACGTCGTCCACTGCCGCGCCGGATAAAAACTTCGATAAGATCTCTACAACGATTGGTCCTGCTTAACTAGTTTTTTTTTAATATTCATAATATTCACACAATTACTTATATAATAATATTTTGGCTTTAAGAGAAAATGTCTTTTCTCATCAGGGACGAGATCAGTTTCTAATGGAAGGTCTGGCAACAGTCACCCATATAAGGGCCATTACACGCGCGCCGCTCTATGTGCGCTGTCGATCACGCATGCGCCGGATTATAACGTACATTATCATGTATGTACGAGGATCGTGTACCGATAGCGGCCCATTTGTCTCGCGCGCCGCTCGACAGCCGCAGATAATATATCGATAGACGAATTGGATGCGCAAGATTAAAACAATCAATCAATTTAGTTGAAGACCATCGACGAGCTCCTTTAACAAAGCTCATTCGATTATTTTAAAATAAATCTTTGATATCATAAATAATAATGACGAACATAATATGAACTACAGCTTAAATAAAACTATATTTTTCTAGCCAGATTCATATCTTTAATTTATAGGTATTAGAGAAAATACTTTATTTTCATGGGTAACCAGGTGTATAGCTAACCAAGGGTCAAAATTTATTCAATCGGGGAAAATATTCTCTTTTCGTTAACAAAAAAAGATCTGTTAATTGTAAAATGGAAAGAAAGAAATAAGTTACCGGTATTAAACGCTATTCATAGTAGGTGTTATACGTCGAAAGATAAAACACGGAATAATTTTGTTTTGTTGACACCGATGATTCAGACAACAAATTTTCTAATGAAACTGGGGAAAGTGTCACAAGGCAATGAAAGTCGATGGCTGTAGTTTAACTGAAGAATGCTGAACATCCGGACAGCATCGGCACTGTAATGACGCGGCGCCTTTATAAGGAAATAACATGCATTAGATCGTAACAATGTTTACTGCGCTGCGCGGGCGCGGCGGCGCGGTGTGAATCACACGGCCGACCGCCGCGCCGGCTACCGCTTATCAAATTTAGAGCGCCCCAGATAATTAAATAGTATTCTAATGTATGCAAATGCGAGTTGTTTAAAGGATATAAACTAAGATAGCCGCTATAAAAGTTTGAGGTATAATGCTAGAAATGCGATGGTATCGTAAAACATGCACCGCGCGCTCTCGGTGACCGCCGCGCCCCAAATTGGCTGGATTCTCACACGTGACAGCGGACGAGTGATGCTCCGCCGAACACCTTGCTTTATTTATGTACTATGGAATCTGCAGGTTTTTTGGCACTAACGTCTTTAGGCCGACTCTTAACTGAAAAAAATGCTACGAACGGCTACGGCGAACGCGTTGATGTCTTTTGTTAGGTATTTATAAGAGGCTCAGTCAATTGGATTTCAAAAGCGCTTTTTATTTTATAAATGAGTCACTGTTGGCTCGAATGTATACTCAGTTTAAATATTTATAAACTAGTTTTACGGAGAAAATACATGTTATTTTTCCAGAAAAGAAATGCTTCACTAGCTGTTCCAATAAAAACGCACAGCAGAAATAGCAGAGAAGTCGATGATGCGCGTCGAGCATCCCGGCGAGTTGCTGGACATCCGCTGCGCGCTTCCTGACACTTTTTGCTGCAGACGCATTGATAGCACACGAACCGGCCCTCTCCACTCCACATACACCCAGGGGGACAGAGAGGGAAAAGGAGGGAAGGTCACCTCATTAAAATACCCTAAAACGAATCCTTGAGCGACCTTATTAAATGGTATCGCCGTGAGAACTGTGTGTGAGGCAGTGATCCACTCCGCGACCCAAATAAAACAATTGCAGAATTTATCGCTGTTCGCCGGCGGATAGCATTCCGGCGCGACATCACTAATACATACCTCCTAATTAAATATTTGGACCCTACTTGGAACTGTTTTTAACGTGGCGTTTTGTCTCGAATAGCCTATGTAGATTTTAATTAACAAGAAATACCAATTCGTTCTCAGTTTACTTAGGTATGTTATAAAGATAAACAAGAATAAAAAATCATAGCTGTGTAATATTAGTATCATTAAATTTGAAGCTATAAAATTGAAATTAATATAGTGAAATTGCATAACAATCGAGTGAAATCTAAACTTAATAATTATAAATTCATAATCCGTTTTTAATACGTACGTAACGTTGAGTCATAATTACAGCCGGTGGCTCGGAATCAATTGCCAAGTGTTATGAGATCTCATTACTTATTAAATGTGGTTGCGCGAGTATATCAATGAGTTTTAAAGCTACAATAAAAGATGGTTTTATTGGCGCCTTTCGCGTGCACTGATTACTCGTAATATTCATAAAAACTGAACATTTAATTGGTTGAGTGCGCTTGAGTGCGCACCCTTCACTGCGCTTGAGCAACGAGCAGCTCGCGTGTTGGACGCAGGAGCCTCGGCGACGACGGAGCCTCAGCCGTCAGCCGATAGATCCGTCCAAACACTCGCTATTCATTTACATTTTAATACGGAGCGAGCGATAAGATGGTATCGGCCGGTACGACAGGCGTCCCGGATATCGCGTAATGGCGCGCCATTGATACCGCGATACGCGCCTTACTCGGCCCGGGGCCTGTCGCCCGCCTTTAATAACCTACTCATTTGTATTGTCCTGTGCCGTATAAAGGCGTCGCGGTATCGGCCCCACATCGCGCTGTCGCCGTCAATTCTGCGCCTGCGCTATTGCTCACTTTTGGGTTCTGAAACCTATTGCAAGAGTAGCGCATTCCTTTAGTGTTGGTGATCTATGGGAGGAGAAATAGCATGACGTCATTACAAGTCACAGCCTCTTTCTGTAATGTGGCGGGTTCATTGATAGTGCTGGTTGATCTGCGCAACCCAATCCCATGGATTTTATCTTCTAAATAAGCTTATAATAAGCTTTCTTAAAAATTTTTCCTTAACAACAATCTTGAACTTATCTAGTGACAATTATTTTATTATAATACTAGATAATACTAGTCTTCTTTACAATATTATTAATATAACAAAGAGTGCAAACGAAATATTATACAATTAAAGCAAGGCAACCAGTTAAAGCAGAAAAAAATAACTATGTAACCAATCAATCTATCACAAGACCAACTGGCTATCGACTACTCTACTGGCTATCGACAATTGTACCAAGATATACTCGTATATTCCAAAACAATAAAAGTGCACAAGTGGGTGATCATATTGCTTAGGTGGCATATCCACAATGGAACCCACAAGTCTGAAGGCTCTCAATACATCGGACTCAGTAGCATATCTAGAAACATCTCAAGACTCCGGAATGGCGGAGTCGGCGGCAGTGGCAGTGCTCGGGGCGAGTAGTGGCGAGTACAATAGCTCCGTCGCGCTGCATAGTGTTCCGTGCACGCTGCTCGCCGCTAATAAATTCGATTACATGCTCCCCCCCCTCCCCCCATCCTCCCCACTCCGTGTGCCCGCGCGGCTCGCGCTCCCACACCGCGCGGGAACAAATTAAATTTCAGCGTTTACGACCGTCTCGCCTCTCGATCCGTTTATAGTGAGTCATGCTTGGCTATTTCCAATTTAATTTATAAATTATAAAGCAAAAAACTGTTCGGTCCGACTCTTTTATGCTCTAAATTAAATTTAACTGGGAATCGTGCCGGTGCGCCGCGTGTCATCTCGCCGGCCGCGACGGACGCCGCATTCCTAGCTGCGCCCGCGCCGACACACTCGCTGCTTCCAAGTTCTATTACATACCGACATTGTTGCAGAAATTAAAGTGTCAGGGTTCGATCGCGCGAGGCGGCGCCGGCGCAGGTCGTCGGCCGCAGCAGGTGCGCCCCCCTTTCCCTCCCGCCCTTCCCGCTGACATAACGAGACTGGTTCTGCTCTGACATAACTCGCTCCCGACTCGCCCCTGCATCGCCGGGAGATTCCGTCTTCCTCCACCAAACACGAACCGACCGACGCAATCTACCTCGTTCACACACGCGATGCTAAAACCATTGTATCCGATCCGTAATCTATATGTAGGCAACAGCTCCTCGCCTGTCGGATCACTCCATCAAACGGTCCCAGATAGACAGCTCGCTACACGCAGCGTGCATTACGGCCTAATGTACGAGATGTTATCTGTGAGAGTAGGAGTATCGACTAGAGTTGGGTAGGTAATGCGTGTAATATCACAAAAGTAATATCACCCTAAAAAGTAATGTGATATCACACATTACGCGAGTATTTTAACCAGTACACTATACCAGTACACATCATGACACATTCATTAGCAAAGCATAGTTTAGCATAGCTTAACTACTCCTTCCTGCACCTCAGCCAGCTCAGTGATGGAAGTGTAATGCATCGCAAGGCGCGATGTTCGAATTGGCACGAAAAGCGCGCGACGCGGTGGCCGGTCAGTCAGATAAGTATTTTACGGGAGTCAAACAAAAGACAAAAGGGACGCAATTCTGCGCAAGAGTGAGCGCGGTGTTGTATGTGTGCTGCTATGGTACGGTACTGTACGGAATATGTAAGATTACAGAGAATTTTTCGTAGGAAGTGTACAATTTCGTTCAACATTTCGGGTACTGTTTAGGGTGATGTGTACTGGTACGGGGTGATATCACCTTTTCGAAAGTAATGAGTAATGTGATATGTCATTAAAACGTACTGTTTTGCGCATGTCTAGTATCGACTGGTCCCGAAATAGTCGGCGTAATGAGCCTCATTCCGCGTCGAACAACAACAATCGTCTAAGTGCGATATGCAGATAGCGGGCACAATGCGTCGTGTGGCGTGACGTGAGCTATACAAGCATGCATGGAGCGCTATCGCAGCATCAGCGTCTATTGGTGGCTCGGTGGTCGTCGCGGCGGTCGCGGCGGAAGCGAAACGCGCGATCGTTATCGCTGGAACATTAATTGCCATCTTGTTGCGACCACGAGCTCCTCAGCCGCTGACGACGGCCTCCATCACATTCAATTCAAATTCCAATTCCGCGAACGGAAATCGCTACTCGCAACGCAACAACTAAACCACCCGACGCGACGCTAAGCTAAACCTATTTCAACAGTAAATTCTTTTTATCGACGTAAGTTAATATACAACAAAGATAAGTTTATCTATGATTAAATCCAAATAACAGCTGTCAAAAGCATTACAATAAATCATTACAACAGAACTATTGTTCGTGTTTGAGCCACGGCAACTATCAACAAATGGTTTTCTCAGTGTATAGGACAATGAGTGTTTGTAGCTAGCAGTTCCTCGTCAGCGTTCAGTGTTGTGTAGAGAAAGAACGCGCGTCGTCGCCCGCGCCGCCCTCAGAACGAAACTGCACAAAAACTGCGCCTGCACATTGTTGCCACAATCACCACAATGAACCTCACCGCTACGTTTTTGCGAATGTAAACATCGGTCCACTGTTTTTTGGATGTGAGAATCCAGCTTGCATAAGCAAGTAGACAAATATTATTATGTCCAGTATGTTTTTACGACCTCAGATTCTCAAAGTTATTCTCCCGTAATACTTCAAAGGGTGATCGTAAACTTTTTGTGACTATCAAGGAGCTTTGCTATCTTTGTCTTGTTGCAAGTATTGACGTATTGCTTTATGGCACCTATAGATCAACTGAATTCCTTTTGCCGCATGATAGAAATAACATTATAACTCTTGTACTATGCGTGCCAAATAAGAATAGGACTGGCGCCATCTTGAATTGACAGTCCGTCCTTTTCTTATTTGCCAAATAGAAAGAAAAGGATGGACTGTCAATTCAAGATGGCGCCAGTCCTATTCTTATTTGGCACGCATAGTACTGTCTTGTACCTTTTGCAAACGGAAAATGTAAAATACTTGTGAATTTATGTTACATAGTAGTGAGATTAGGTACCTTGAAAAAGTATGAAGATAAAATGATTTGGAAAGTAGCAGCTGATTGCTTTGTCCTCCACATTTGCAGATGAGATGCGCGGTCGCCTCTCGCAGCGGAAGGCGATAGCGCATGCGCGGACATTGCGCAATGGTTTGATACCGCTCTCATATCGCGCGGTACATAATATTATGTACATTAAATGACACAGTATTACTGGTAATCGCGAGCGTATCCGCACCCACTACGCGGTAATCGTCTATCGCCACAGCTGTTAGTCATGCCCACTGTACAAACAGGGAAAATACGTTGATTGCCCTAATTATAACCATAAAACAAAGGATGATTAGAATTTGATGTTCGTTTGTTCCTTTAAAGCAAAACAGAGTGTTAAGTGGACAGATTGAACGGGGTACTTAAAACTTTGAGTCGGCTCTATAGACGTCCATTGCTGGACCAAAAACTTGCCCAAGGACATCCTCACGTACCATGCAGTCCTGCACCTCTTAAGCCTTTCATCAACCCTCACTAGACTGATATTTTAATTATTAAAGAAATTGTCATTATTGATTATCAAAAGATAGGATTTAAAAATTCTAAGTCTGACCACCTTGAGTCACCACCACCTGACGACATTCGAAAAATCCCATGATCCCCCTCCCCTCCGACAAAGATACCCCCCGCGCCCTTAATTAAAACGTCCGTCGGTTGCTCCCCCCTCTCCCCCTTCCCGCCTCCCCCACCCGCGCCCGCGCACGTTTATTTTTATTCGGCGAAGATTCCGGCCTCATTACTCGGCCGGCGAGGTATTTGCCAAAGCCGGTCCATAAATTGATGGCCAGAACAGAACGGTCCGCTGCGCCACTCAATAATAAGATTCCAATTTGACCTCGTTTATTATTAAAAAAAGGAACTTACACGGTCAGTACATTAAAAATGTAGTAGGTATATATTTTTATAGGTTTACATTTTTGATTTCAGTTTGATTAAAGACTTTTCTTTCAAATATTTTATACTTAATTTGATATAGGTATATATTTTAATAATTTCTTAAACACGAGTAGGTATCTTTGATTTCTTAGATTGATGATAGACATTGACGAAAATAATGTGCATTAATCTGCAATGCAGCAATAAATAGGTACCGTACGAACGACAGGAAGCCGCTGGGAAAGGATGCGCCCGCGCCGCCGCCGCCGGAGTTCGCGAGGTTGTTACCGCGGGAGATGACGGCAGACAGAGAGTTAACCTAACAGAAACAAAGATCCGCCCGCGTCAATAGTTTTTCCCGTGTGAATGAGGAATTTCCCCGCGGTTAAAGTTAGTCTTTGTTCTTCCGCAAGGTTTATTCTATCTTTGTGCCAACTCCGCCCGCTTTAAATTTTTTTCCCATGGGAATGAGAAATTTTCCCGCAGTACTACGTAAGCTATTTTCTTTCCCAAAGTCTATTCTATCTTTGTGCCAAGTTTCACCAAAATCGGTTCAGTAGTTTCGGACCCTATTCAACTATTAGGAATATTTTATGAATGTTTTTACACCTTGGGTTACATTATTGAAGTTTTAGTAAGGAACCCTATTTTTTTTAAAACAAAATAGAGTATTGTAGCTTTTTAACAGTGAAAGAATTTTTGAAACCGGTTCAGTAGTTTCGGAGCCTATTCGATGCAAACAAAGAAACAAACCTTTCCTGTTTATAATATTAGTATACTCGTAGATAAATAATACAAGCATGGCAAATTATTGAAGTGTCAGTCTCTTCTGGATACAATATTGTGGTGCGTTCAGATACTGTGCAATATGAGAGTCCCCGCCCCTCGCCGCGCGCTGTTTGCTCTAGCCGCGCCCGCGCACCTGCCAGCGCTCTCTTGTTTTTCTAACGACGACCAGTTTGCTTCGACAACAAACTTTGAGATGCGTTAATTTGACCCTCGTTTTTCTAATACGGCCAAAGCAAACATTGGGAGCTCGCGCTGCGTGTGCGCTGTTGGTCGAGGGCCTCGTCCGGCGACGTGTTTCTACAAGCGGTCGTTTTATTGGAGTGGCCGGGCCGGATCAAGTGCCTGCATTTTTTCTACATTAGTACAGCACACGACTATTGCCAGTGCCAGAGGTATGGATTTCAGACTCATGATTCTGACGGACTCTTGATTTAAAAGATCTCTAAGATTTCACAAAACCATTTCTCTATGTCAGGAACTAGAGCTGTCCATGATTACCATGATTGACGTTCGCCTGTGAAAAATAACAACCGAAAAAATGACAATATTAAGTACTTATTAATAAATAACATTATGGAAGGAAATATCGAAAGAAGGGGAGAAAGGGGAAGACCGAGGAGAAGTTACTAAAAGTAGAGGAAAAAGTAAATGTGGCGTGCGTCGTACCAGGATGTCAAGGGGTTAGCGGAGAACAGAGAGAGGTGGCGGTCACTCCACCGATAAGAGTACAGCTCTTAAATTGAACAAGAAGTACTAATTTTATCTTGTAACGATTTGGAAATTAACTGCCCTCATAAAAGTAACTGAGACAACAGATTAATAAAAAAAAAATAAAAAAAAATTATTTCGGATTATGCAATGGTCGCTCTATCAGATTGATTATTTTGCTTTTACTTCTAATATAATATAAATAATTGATTGAATGCTTTTATTACTTTGCAAGAATTAAAAGGGAAGACTTATGCTGAATATATTTTAAAAACTATAGGAAAAAAATATAATGCAAATATTATAGTTCAATTTATTATCTGCCGGAATCGTCATCTTTGCCTTTGAATGATTTGCGTCGTAACGTAGAGATCTGTCTCACGGTGATTAGGTTACCTGCGCACAGTCTAATCACCTGGCACGCCCAATTGGGCAGTCTAGACTTGACACCTGTCAAATCACAACTGTCCGCTTACTGACATGTTACAATTCTATTAACCAAATACAAATTAAACAACACTAAGGTTGATTTCACTTGAACGGTATGTACAGAAGCCAGCACATGCGGCTGGACACTTGCACTACGAAATTCACCTTTACCGCAACGGAATACGGGCGGTCTCAAGGTCATTATGTCCAGCCGCATGTGCTGCCTACTGTACATGCAATAGAACAAAAAAAATTCTTATAATATTCCGCAACCTATATGGTGAGTGAGACGGAAAAAAAATAGGTAGTTATTTAATTAAATTATGTTTTTACATAGTAGCTATGCTACAGAACACAATATATCAGTACGCATGGTCTAAGAAAACAAGGTTTTCCCATTAGACCACGTGACTGACACGAGCCTACGTCATTTCTACGTCATTTTGCCTATTCATCCTTGTCGAATGCGTGTAATAGACAAGGATGAACAGCGCAAAATGACGTAGCTTGTGTCAGTCACGTGGTCTTTAGACCTTGTTTTCTTGGACCATGATCAGCAGGGCGATTGTGCTAAATCAAAACGTTCTCATCCAATTCCAATCCGGTTAAAACTGTGATCCAATTGCAATTCGTCTCTACGCAAATCGGTATTGTGCTAAAGTTTTAACTCCAATCAAAGTAGAACCATAACAGCACCAAAACCGTACGACAAACGTTAGAGATGTACCCTAGTATTTCAGTCAATCGAGCATCGATTACTAGTTTTATAATCTGTGGTGAGTTTTTTTACTGTCAAAAACGTCAAGAAAGAAATGTTTATTTATGTGAACGCCCGTAATTCCAATCCAAGAAAATTGAAGAATTTTAAGTGTTTAGAATGTTTTTAGTGTATTAAAACAACGAAACGATAACGTATAAGCATAATCTTGAAATAAGAATTTATATATTTTACATGTTCCAAAGTCAATTAAGGTGTTTTATGGATCTAGAAAGAGCTTGATCGATATATGATGGTAAGTATTTGATTTTCAAGTGATAATACACAAACGAAGTCTATTTTTTTTTCACAAACGGGTTTGGAGAACTTTAATCGGCTCATAAGAAGTCGTCAGAGAGTACAAACATAAACTAGATTTGGAAAAATACTAATTTAATTCCATTAATTTTATTGTTAATATACCTACTAATATCACTCTACTTTGTTATGTATCTTACTTGTATGATTGGAATAAACAGTCTTGAACTGACCAAAACATATTTTATTGTTTATAGAGAGATCCAGAAGGATATGGATGCAGCGGAGAGCTGAAATACCACCCACAAATCAACCTATTACAGAGACGGGACAGACAAAAGTTGATTTAATACCTGGAGGATTTAATATACAAAGCATGTATTGCTATAGCCAAATGGTATGTTTATTAAGTTATGTATTAAAAATCTACATTCGTATGGCCAAGGGCAAGATAAACAAACATGGGAATTGTGATTCAGTTCCTTATTTACCATACAAAACTCAAAGCTAAGCATGCTCTTGGCTACACAACTATAATATTTTATCCCCATATTATTATTAGGTATTGTTAATAGCCTAATTCAGCCCAAATTATATAAACAAATGAAATTGTCTGATTATACTCGCAATGTAGCATGTTTTTGTGTGCCGAAGTAGTCGTCACTTACAATGTTAGGGAAATTTTATTTTATTTTGTTGTTTAAGTACTGATTTTTCTCTTTGCTATTCCAATTATATTATGACCTCTACTGCTGGACAAACACCTCCCTGAATTATTTATTATTACATTATTATTCTTTTTCTTTCCAGATTAGTCAACGGCAAGAAATTGGAAGGTGAAGAAATGAGATAAAATGAAAAAATATATATCTTAATATAATTATGCACATCTTTATTATAAATAAAAGAAGTGTTAGAAGTTATACAATAAAAATTAAGATAAAATATTAATTTTTCTCTATACCTATACCTATTTTATAAATTAAGATTAATTAAACTTAAAACGAGGTGGTATTGCCTCCAAAGATTTTCTAAACTTTCTTCTATCTTTCTTTCTGCATACAGTTTCTGGTAGCTTGCCTCTGTTCACAGCCTAGCTGCACTTTGGAGTAGGCTAAGGTTTCTTGCCGGGTTGTCAGCGCATTCCCTATCAAATGAGTATTTATTTATACTATCATTTACTTTATGCGCCATAGGTATACATAATGCAACTTCTTGTCTACTAAATAGGCATCTGTGGACAATAATTAAAGAGTAAGTATCTGTACTAAAAGGTACATGATAAATTAATATACATGGTGTTGAAATACATACCTAAAGAAAGCTTTAAAACTCTAATACAGCGCTAAACTGCACATCTACTAGTTAACTGCAGTTTTTTGTAATACTAATGTTCTTCTGGAGTGTCAGGTGCTGGGTCGGAAACTGGTGTCTGGATCTACAGGTACTTAGTATGTTGAAATACATCTGAAAATAAGGTCAGAGAAAATATAAAGAATGATATTTTTATGGTCAAAAATAAAATATAATGATAAGACAACATAAGTGAATAACAAGGGTTCAAATCAAAGAAATACTATTTACTGTCTGTACCTATTTTAAAGCAAAATAAGTAAGTATAGTTTATAGTTTTATACCTATAGCAAGAAAACGGTATTAGAATCTAAGTATGGAACCCTATAAACGGATGTAGAATGTATTAGTACAAAGTGTTATAGGTTAGTTAGGGAATGCTTACCTACCTTGGTTTCCACATCCAAAGCATCCGCCGAAGAGTCGCGGAAGCATGTGGGCTGATGTGGGGAATCATTTTTGCTACTAATTCAGCAGCAAATTCATTGAATAGTGTATTTTATTATGAACTTCCGATCGGTCATGTTAAAGGTGGAAATCTTGCGTCTGATCATAAAATTCACATATTTTGCTTATGTACGAACTTCTGCTGCATCAAATTCATAATTCACTTATAATAAATTAAAAGATAATAACATTTTAGGTCACTTTCTGACAAAAACACAGCTTAACGATTGACTAACAATCAAGAAAAAGTTCCTTCCGTCGAACTTTGTAAATGAGAACGGCTACGGTTCGATTGCAATTCAGTTACGTTCCATCTAGCTGTCAAACCACTTAGCGCGGTACCGATTTCCGTCAAATGACGCGCTACGCTTGTGGTTCAATTCCAATCCAGCTGAGATAGTTTAGCACAATCGGGCTGCAGTACGTATTGTAAATACTGCAGTCAAGTGCAGTCCTCTGTTCTGCCGCCATCATTCAAATGTGTAAGTTTAACAAAGATATATCGAGCTATTTCACCTTTGTTTTTAGATTCTCATTTGCACTGTTTCTACTTTCATTAATGAAATCAATGAAGGGAAATTCTGTGCTTCCGCAGTGTATTTTGAATGACAATAGGTGTTTTATGATCGTAACCATCCCTGGAACCCGCCGCCCCGGCCGCGAAGGACGACGTCTCGCGTCGCCGACGCATGAATGACGGCCGCATGGGTCGCGATGTCTCACGTTCGATCGCTCGGAATGCCTCGCCATATCCGGCCTCAACAAGCACACGTCTTGCCAAAACATGCAATCATTCAATCAAACCGCGCAAAGATATATCCCAGATTACTATGTAAAATACGTCGACATTGCAAACTTGCACAAATATTATCATAAATCGGGATGCCTGCGGCGTCGCTGCAGGGAATGCACCTGCGAAGGCAGGAGTAGATTCGACGTAACCAGTTTCAGTCGGCTAAAAATAACTAGAGGTCCGCGTGTGCGGTGCGGCGGCGGCGGCCGGGCGCTGAGATTGAGCCCTCCCCGCCCCCGCATGCTCCTGGGGCGCTGCCCGCGGCGCCCCTAGGGAGGGGGGCACCTGCGCCTGCGCTCATTAAACCGGTCCGCGCCGGGAGCGGGCGCAACCCCAACAACTAGCAACAGCTTGCGGCCATCTCACGGCTCTACGCGCTCATCTACAGAAATCACTGTAAGTACTACGGACCAAAGCTTTTACCGTGGAAATACAGTTTTAAGAGAGCATTTGGGATGTATGAAGAACTAAAAAACAGGAACAACTAAAGTGACGTTTTCTCCACTCACAAGAGCAGTGCAAGAGCAGAGGAGCTGTGAGTGCAAGAGCGAGACTGAAAGAAACCCTCTGATGCAGTTTAAAAAGTGGACTTGTTTGATGCGGCGGGCCATCATACTGCATCTCAATAATAAATATTATGTCGTATGTATATTCATCATCATGTCGTACACTAATCTTTAGTGATAGTAGATTACGATGCATGTAGAACATTAGGGTTTTGATGTAAAATATTCGTCGAAATATAGAGTATCTCAATATTTATTTATTTTTTATTTATTTTTTCTAGATTTCCGCCCCGCGGCCCGCGGCTCTGCCCGCTTTACAGTTTTCCCTTGGGAATGAGGGAATTTATTTACCGCGGTAAAAAGTAGCTTAAATGTCATTCTGATGTATAATATTATTGTAGCTATATGTATTATTAAAAAGTTTTAATCCATTCAGTAGTTTTTGCGTGAAAGAGTAACAAACATCCATCCATCCATCCTCACAATATACTTTTGCGTTTATGATATTAGTAGGAAGTAGGATTTATTTATTTATTTTTACACAAATTACACAATTATTACAGGTTGGCTCTAAAGCGATTGCGTGGAATAGAAGGACTATTAGAAGCGAATATGGAAGGACTATTAGACGTGAATCTTACATGGACCGGATGTAAACGAGTGGTCGGCCTCCGGGCACAATGCTCGCTGATTGGGAGTATCGCAGCTGCTTCTTTGGGCACCTAGCGACGACGCGACGGTCACACGTCACTTAACTCGAATTATTCACAACGAGCCAGCATTTGATTAACTCATTCATGTTGTGGAGTGGATTCGCACCGCGGGCGACGCTTGGCGCAGACGCGGCGCGGACGTGCGCCTACTGCCCGATGAGCGCGCGTGAGAACCCAACTGGCCGCTGCGCAGGCGACCATACTCCGGCTGAGGATGAGCCGATGGCGATGACGAACTGCAGCCCGATTGTGCTAAACTATCTCAGCTGGATTGGAATTGAACCACAAGCGTAGCGCGTCATTTGACAGAAATCGGTACCGCGCTAAGTGGTTTGACAGCTAGATGGAACGTAACTGAATTGCAATCGAACCGTAGCCGTTCTCATTTACAAAGTTCGTCGAAAGGAACTTTTTGTTGATTGTTAGTCAATCGTTATGTTGTGTTTTTGTCAGAAAATGACTTAAAATGTTATTATCTTTTAATTTACTAGAAGTGAATTATGAATTTGATGTAGCAGAAGCTCGTACACAAGCAAAATGTGTGAATTTTATGGTCAGACGCAAGATTTCCACCTTTAACATGACCGATCGGCAGTTCATAATAAAATACACTATCCAAGGAATTTGCTGCTGAATTAGTAGCAAAAATGATTCCCTACATGCTTCCGCGACTCTTCGGCGGATGCTTTGGATGTGGAAACCAAGGTAGGTAAGCATTCCCTAACTAACCTATAACACTTTGTACCTAATACATTCTACATCCGTTTATAGGGTTCCATACTTAGATTCTAATACCGTTTTCTTGCTGTATAAACTATACTTATTTTGCTTTAAAATAGGTAGGTACAGACAGTAAATAGTAGCAAAAACATTCTATAAAAAACTAGCCAACTCTCGATGGAAAGTAATGAAATCTAGACAAAGTCATACCTACCTACCAAGTCTAAGGTTCATTACTGCGATTTCTTTATTATTATAGTTAATGTTGTGTGCTCTTGAACAATCTTTATATATATGTTAGTGGGTACAAGTCAATTTTGTTTACAAGTAATGTTATATACTACACATAATGTTATATATTTTGTAAATACCTATGTTTGTTAAGCGAGATAATTGAACCCTTGCTATTCACTTATGTTGTCTTATCATTATTTTATTTTTGACCATAAAAATAACATTATATTTTCTCTGACCTTGTTTTCAGATGTATTTCAACATACTAATTACCTATAGATTCAGACACCAGTTTCCGACCCAGCACCTGACACTCCAGAGGAACATTAGTATTACAAAAAACTGTAGTTAACTAGTAGATGTGCAGTTTAGCGCTGTATTAGTTTTAAAGCTTTCTTTAGGTATGTATTTCAACACCATGTATATTAATTTAACATCTACCTTTTAGTATAGATACTTACTCTTTAATTATTGTCCACAGATGCCTATTTAGTAGACAAGAAGTTGCATTATGTACCGCATGGCACATAGGGTAAATGATAGTATAAATAAATACTCATTTGATAGGGAATGCGCTGACAACCCGGCAAGAAGCCTTAACCTACTCCAAAGTGCAGCTTGGCTGTGCACAGAGGCAAGCTACCAGAAACTGTTTGTATGCAGAAAGAAAGATAGAAGAAAGTTTAGAAAATCTTTGGAGGCAATACCACCTTGTTTTAAGTTTAATTAATCTGAATTTATAAAACAGGTATATAGTAAAAAATGAATATTTTTTCTTAATTTTTATTGTATAACTTCTAACACTTCTTTTATAATAAAGATGTGAATTCAGATATTATATTTTTTCATTTTATCTCATTTCTTCACCTTCCAATTTCTTGCCGTTAACTAATCTGGAAAGAAAAAGAATAATAATATAATAATTAAGGGAGGTGTTTGTCCAGCAGTATAGGTCATAATATAATTGGAATAGCAAAGAGAAAAATCAGTAAATAACAAAATAAAATAAATTTTCCCTAATATTGTAAGTGATGACTACTTCGGCACACAAAAACATGCTACATTTCGAGTATAATCAGACAATTTCATTTGTTTATATAATGTGGGCTGAATTAGGCGATTAACAATACCTAATAATAATATGGGGACAAAATATTATAGTTGTATAGCCAAGAGCATGCTTAGCTTAGAGTTTTTTATGGTAAATAAGGAACTGAATCACAATTCCCATGTTTGTTTATCTTGCCCTTGGCCATACAAATGTAGATTTATAATACTTACATAACTTAATAAACATACCATTTGGCTAAAGCAATACATGCTCTGTATATTAAATCCTCCAGGTATTAAATCAACTTTTGTTTGTCCCGTCTCTGTAATAGGTTGATTTGTGGGTGGTATTTCAGCTCTCCGCTGCATCCATATCCTTCTGGATCTCTCTATAAACAATAAAATATGTTTTGGTCAGTTCAAGACTGTTTGTTTATTCCAATCATACAAGTAAGATACATAACAAAGTTGAGTGAAATTAGTCAATAAAATTAATGGAATTAAATTAGTATTTTTCCAAATCTAGTTTATGTTTGTACTCTCTGACGACTCCTTATGAGCCGATTAAAGTTCGCCAAACCCGTTTGTGAAAAAAATAGACTTCATTTGTGTATTATCACTTGAAAATCAAATACTTACCATCATATATCGATCAAGCTCTTTCTAGATCCATAAAACACCTTTTGGCTTTGGAACATGTAGAATATATAATTTCTTATTTCAACATTATGCTTATAGTTATCGTTTCGTTGTTTTAATACACTAAAACATTCTAAACACTTAAAATTCTTCAATTTTCTTGGATTGGAATTACGGGCGTTCACATAAATAAACATTTCTTGACGTTTTTGACAGTAAAAAACTCACCACAGATTATAAAACTAGTAATCGATGCTCGATTGACTGAAATACTGGGGTACATCTCTAACGTTTGTCGTACGGTTTTGGTGCTGTTATGGTTCTACTTCGATTGGAGTTAAAACTTTAGCACAATACCGATTTGCGTAGAGACGAATTGCAATTGGATCACAGTTTTAACCGAATTGGAATTGGATGAGAACGTTTTGATTTAGCACAATCGCCCTGCTGATCATCTCGCGTAGGATTGCGACTTGAGTGATACCACATGCCAGCTACGAAGTTGTGCACTACAGAATACTGATGAGATATCAGGAGTGTCATTATTTTGTACTGGTAGATCAAATAACAATCCAGTATGGTATTTGAAATATTATCAGAACGGGCTGATTTCCCACCTCTCTAGTTGAAACGACTACATATACCTTAAGAATTTTCCCTAAAGAAGTGAATCACACTTCCCTCATTAAAATTTGGAAAACAATATTTCCTGAACTAATTAATACACTAAAAAAAACAGTTCTTCAGTCACTTTACAATGACAAACCTTATTGGCATTTTCTGTATGTTAACTATTAAAGTTTTGTTTTAATTATAAGCTCCAATGCCCACGAATGAAGCCACTGCTCTCTGTACTCTGTACTAAGTGCAAGCAGGGCAGGCTCATGCGCGGGCGCAGCTTATTCGCGAACCTCCGCGCGCTGAACCTGCGACCCGCAATAAAAATAAATCCGCGTTCGGAATTAAAAGCTCCGGGGGTCGGCGGCGGCGAAGCGGGGGAACGGGGTGAGGGGAGGCGGGCGGGGGGCGCTTCGCCGGCGGCAGTCGCAGCCTGAGCCCCGCGGCAAACGCACGCGTGTCGTGTAGTGAGCAGTGCAGTGTTGATCCAGTGCAGTGGAGTGGTGTTGCGTGCGGCGTCGGCATGCGGGAGGCATGCGCGCTGCGCTGACCCAATGCGCCGCGCGCGCACTGTGCCCGCCCTGCTGCTCGCACTCGCCCTCGCCTGCCTCACGCATGTACGTGCCTCACCTCCTCACCACTCACCACACTACACCCTCTACACCCTTGTGCTCTGTGATGTCTTCCAAACGTCCCATTGCCGTTATACACAGTTACAACCCTGCCCTGAAGTTGACTCTCTGACCCTATCTTTATCTACTGCTGTAGATTTGCAGTCTGCGGATTATTTTTCACTATGTCTTCTTCGTTTACCGCCGTTAAGTTTCAAGTTGTGAAAGCTCGTGCATGCTTTGAAGACGATCGTTTCGGTTACGTGGCGTGTTAACGTCGTTCAAAGTGTACATCCCTAATATTGTTTAAACAGTTTTAAATTTTCTTTTCTTGTGTTTATTCAACCCCCTGTAATATAATACCGGAGACAGTCATTCCCCTATAAGATTGAATCCTTAGAAATCAAGAATCACCGTTAAGTTCGGATTAGTAGCCTACCGGATCGTCCCCTCCATTAATAACATGAATAATGTTGTCGTCCCCTTTATCGACCCCTGCCTAGTTAACGTTTTCTTTCTGTTTTGTGTTAGTGTCATTTTTTCTGTACAGTTCAAATCGAGTGGAATAGATAAGTAAACCGTTGTCAAGCTGTTCGCCATCACCACGGCTACTGCGCGTGAGCGCGATGCTAATGAAGTATTGGCTCCACATACTCCATAATCATTCGTTCCTCTGAGATCGCATTAACATTACCTTACCTTCCTGTTATTGTTAATCTCTCTTCAATTGATGAAAGATTCAATCAATTTTCTTTTATGGTGAACGCTGAAAAGAATAATTAACCTCAAACTGACACCAAGACAATTTTTTTCTAACCAACAAGAGAAAACTTATCAATAAAATTATAATGAGTATTAATTTCGCCGAACACAAAACTTTCCTTTTACTAGTCGTGATCAACTTAAAATTAAACGTACCGCTATGAAAACTACTCGTAACTTGGCTACGTACAATGCATGACGTCGATGAAATGATGATGTTCAATATTCCAGAATAACATGAGAAACTTGAGATGAATGAGATAGTGATGGCTCTTTCTTGTCAGATAAAACCACAGGTGATATGATAATTATGATAGCTGTCTCAGGCTCTGCTTACAACAATAATGTGTGTGATGTGACACGCGACACGATGCGCCCGCGGCGACCCGCAGCGAGAACGAGCCACGACTGTTGCCAACAATATAGGATATGAGAATGTTATACAATTTAGACCAAAATAAAAACCAAGTAAATGCTTATACAGAAAAAAAAAACTCAACCGGAAGATAAAGATTGTTCAAATCTATAGCGTCATTTACATGGACATATTATTGGAATACTTGTGATATCAGAACAAAAAGAGATGATCATGCATGAAATACTCATCAAATGGTGAAATTGTTATGCTTGGTGAAGACGATTACCTACATACAATGAACGAAAGCGACGCAGCTGTTTGCTAACTCAGATATGGCTTTCAAAGATAGTTAGTGGACACCTTAGATACTGTCGGAGCCTTTTGTGAACCGAAAACAAAGACAATAATAACACACACCGACACTAAATATTTATTGACCTCTAATAATGACGTATTGTTTCCTTGTCTGTCTACTCTACGACTATTATTTTAAAAGGTATTTGGTTGGCGGAAAGAAAAGACGTGGGTAAACTAACCTACTTTAACAAATAAAAAGAAGTGGTCCACAAATCTCTAGATTTCTATAAGAAAGAGATATAAGAAGTTTTATATAGGATCCATTGCGGTGCATTGGCTGCCATACCTATACGACATGATCATAAAAAGTTGAAGATTTCTATAAATAAATTTCGGGATATTTAGAATTCATGAAAGCGAATCTTTATCCGTGATTCTGCATGCTTCATGCTGCTATTTGCACTTCTGAAGACGGATATTAGAACAAAATAGCGTAGGCAAACCAAAAAACTAACTTTGCATAGATAATTGCTTAATATACTATTCGACTATTTACGACTCCTTAGAACAAATCAAAATTTTCAAATTTCAAAAAATTCAGTCACAAGTGTTTATCGTTCTAATCCTTATAAGTCTCATGTACGTTTTGAACAACATTTTAAAAAACTTTTAACTAAGCCAAGCCGTAACATAAAAATCCTTAACTCCACCAGATTGATTTAAAAATGCAAGGTTCAAGCCGGCGAACTCGTTTACTAGCATTAGTGCTAAAATGTGTAAACAGAAATTTCTGTTAAGTAAATATTTCTTTTGTAAGTGCGAACACAATGCTGAACAGCTGTGGTGCTTCGAGGCTTTATTATTAAAAGGTCGAGTTGCAAAAAGAGTTTTCTACCTGGATGACACATTACCATTATTTTGAATTTTTTTAACCAACATTTGCTGCACAAGTCTTACTTTTCTGTCGAAATTGTTACGCGACAATAATAGTTATGAACAGAGAGTTTGGAAGAGCCGCTTAAGCCGCAAACTCTCTGGGTATGAACTAGTGAAACACGTCATATCTAATCTAGTATTAAATAATCAATGATTTTGAAATTATATAATCCGAAGGCTACCATTCCAAAATTATGGATGGTATCAGAAAGATCAAAATTATAGAGGAATCAGAAAAGAAATGGTAAATATTAATAAAATAACAATGGCTTTTACGGAAACTGAAAGACGAAATCTAATCATACCTTTTGCTAAAAGTCAAAAAGTGTAAATAATTGTGCTAACGTGGACGGTAGAGCTAGTGATGATAAAATATACATACATGTTTGTCTATTAGTACGAAGAACATAACCTCTTAAAATGAAGCTCTTTAGAATCGAATTGACAGACAAGTAATAATGGCCAGATGGTAAACGTCCTCTTGGTATCTCCTTGCGTATGAAGGAAGTTTTTAAAGGATCATAAGAGAAGAAATACGTCTACAAGGTGAAAGATTCAGTAAAGTGATTTTGAACCTCTACAAATCGAAAAATAACCTATAGGTAGATCTCGTATCGACGATATTTTTTGTTTCTTTGAACTATTTTTACGACATAGTCTACTAATTTATTATTATACCTAGGTACCCTTTGGAATTCACCTATGTTATTTCTCTACATTTTTTACCGAGCGACAATACAAAATACGTATTTATAAACGGTTAGATAAACAGCATCCGCCAATGCAGGAAGTGTACGCAGCTTCTATCCAAATTAGCTGATTAATAGATAGAGAGCAACACTGACACAGTGCCCTTAGATTATTATAAAATTATCAGGCTTTTAAAGTAGGCATCCCAAAATCACAAATCGGTCACTGTGTGTTTTATTAATCTCATGATTATACGTATGTGGCCAAAAATATAAGACCGAACTAGATAGGATACCATCTTCACTTTGTTGTATTTTACATCAAATCAATCAAAAGGCTTTTGTACGAAATAAGATTTACAAAATAATTTTTCGATGTCAAAGCTAATAAATGTAATAAGCTAATAACATTTTTCATAGGTTGTTCCAATATTTATATTTTGACCTTTTTAATGCTAGTTCCGATTCAGCAAGACGCTTAATAAATATAAGGTTTTTCCTAGCTAAACTAATAGTCTGTGCGTGATGCTTTGTTAGCCTCTAAGTGTGTGATCTTTTTTTATTTACATGTTCTGTTGCCTAGGTGTGGAGATTTGTAATTGGCTTTCTGTTGCTATAATATTGTTTTCTAATCAGTTAGCTAGCATAGCTATTGGTCTTCCAATTAAATAAACAAATAAATACCAAGGACAGACTATCCATGGTTACCACATCATCGGAGCGAAAGTAAAATAAAATTGTAATTGGGTAGGGACTCAAACATCTGCATTTTCTCGTAATAGTTTTCTTTTTATCATTAATAGTTCATCACGATATTTAAAACAAAACAATAATTAAACATCTATGCGTGAGATTAGGTACTAGAATTTTATTTTATTTGTACAGCATTATTGAAGCTGTGTTTCCTTCCTTCACTTCGATAGTGTCTGGTGGTAAATCGTGTACCAACCACCACCAGTACAATTTTTGTTGCCAGTTAGAAAAACATTACATGAGACATTATTATCATGGTGTATAAGTGAGATGTCCCCGCATATTTTATAAATAATTAATTTATTATTTACTGTATCGAAACAGGGCAATTTGTACTGTGAAAAATCCTGGTGTGAAAATGTTGTAAATCTTTTATTTTTAAATATTTTTGTGTGATTTTCTTTGGGGATCTAAACAAATTTTATAAAAAAATATTTAGATGTTTTTGATTTAAAACAATCGAATGTTTGTATTCGGAATATAGAGGTAGAATTTTTAGGGTTCCGTAGCCAAATGGCAAAAAACGGAACCCTTATAGATTCGTCATGTCTGTCTGTCTGTCTGTCTGTCTGTCCGTCCGTCCGTCCGTCCGTATGTCACAGCCACTTTATTCTGAAACTATAATACCTATACTGTTGAAACTTGGTAAGTAGATGTATTCTGTGAACCGCATTAAGATTTTGTTACAAAAATAGAAAATAAACAATAAATTTAGGGGGTCCCCATACATAGAACTGTAACTAAAAAAAAATTTTTTCATCAAACCCATACGTGTGGGGTATCTATCGATAGGTATTCAAAAATGATATTGAGGTTTCTAATATCATTTTTTTCTAAACTGAATAGTTTGCGCGAGAGACGCTTCCAAAGTGGAAAAATGTGTGTCCCCCCCTCTAACTTCTAAAATAAGAGAATGATAAAACTAAAAAAAATATATGATGTGCATTATCATGAAAACTTCCAACGAAAATTGGTTTGAACGAGATCTAGTAAGTAGTTTTTTTTTAATACGTCATAAATTGTAAACCGCAATTTACCTTTCACTATTATTAAAATATCGATCAAAGTCACTTTTATGTTACTGGCTGCTACGGAACCCTTCATGGGCGATTCCGACTCGCACTTGGCCGCTTTTTATTTGCTTTACTAGAGTAACATAGCGAGGAAGAGTAACAGCGAGGGAAAATTGTGTGATAATATTATGAAAATCTACGAAATAAAAAAAGGGATGCCACTTTTTGTGTTGTGTGTACTATTTGTGTTGTTTTAGTAAGGATCCATATTTTTTTGACATCTGGCGCATAGCGTCACGCGAGCTTTGTTTTGATTTTATATTTATAGTACGGCTTGTTAACCTGAATTACGGTCCCATCTGGCAGAAAGCATGAAACTTAGCATACATGTAGCTTTTATATATGTGCTTCAATGTCGATATGGAAACACGCTGAGAAATGATTCCCCCCCCCCCTTTTTCCCTCATTTTACCTCCCTCATTTTGGTTTTTTTCATTTTCTACAAAAACGGTAGGACTGATGAGTTAACTTTTCAAGAACCAAATAGTTGTCGATAAATTACCTACAAAACGATACTACATTTTATAGTGCTAAGATTAATATATTTCTATATACAGCCATCAACGTATTATGAAATTTTAAAAACAGGCACACTTTTTTCTTCCTTACTTCATTTATAGGAAAACGACAAGAGTGTGGTGATAAAATGGACTAAAGAAGTCAACTACCTTATACATTAAGCTAAAAAATGACATTTATTTCATAGTCGTAAAGGCATTACTTCTAGAGTTACAGCTCACCGCGTCTGACTCAAGTACTCTTTTTTTACCTTTTTAGAATACCATCTTTCTGTTAACTTTGTTTCGCGTAGATTAGATTCAGATTTTCCAATTAGAAATAAAACAGTCCATGTATTAATCCAGGCCACAGTCTATATACATGTAAAACTAGCTGTCTGCCCGCGGCTACGCTTGCGTTGTGTTTCGACTTTTCCGTATTAATTTTTAACTATTCCACTTTTTTCCGTGATTTTAAAGTATCCAACATATTGACCGAGTATATAAGGTACCACCATGCAAAATTTCATTTCAATCGGTCTAACAGTTTCGGAGATAAGCCCGTAGAATATACTGCGCCGTATGAGTTACTAAAGTTTTTTAACTATCCCACGGGAACATTTTAATTTTCTGGGATTAAAAGTATTTAAGATGTTGACCGGGGATATAAGGTACCACTATACAAAATTTCATTCAAATCGGTCGAATAGTTTCGGAGATTAGCCTGTACAAAGAGAAACAAAAAAAAATCTATAAAATCTGTACATAGAAAAAAAATGCTATAAACCTATTCGAGGGGATGTAAGAAGCGATATAGTACATACCCAGATTTTTTTTAAATATTTTTGTTTCTCTGTTTGTCTGTTTGTACGGGCTAATCTCCGAAACTATTCGACCGATTTGAATGAAATTTTGTATAGTGGTACCTTAATATCCCCGGTTAACATCTTAGATACTTTAAATCCCAGAAAATTAAAAAGTTCCCGTGGGATAGTTAAAAAACTTTAGTAACTCATACGGCGCAGTATATTCTAGGGGCTTATCTCCGAAACTGTTAGACCGATTGAAATGAAATCTTGCATGGTGGTACCTTATATACCTACTCGGTCAACATGTTGGATACTTTAAAATCACGGAAAAAAGTAAGATAGTTAAAAATTAATACGGAAATGTCGAAACACAACGCAAGCGTAGCCGCGGGCAGACAGCTAGTTTTACATGTAAATAGACTGTGGCCTGGATTAATACATGGACTGTTTTATTTCTAATTGGAAAATCTGAATCTAATCTACACGAAACAACGTTAACAGAAAGATGGTATTATAAAAAGGTAAAATAGAGTACTAGAGTCAGACGACGCGGTGAGCTGTAACTCTAGAAGTAACGCCTTTACGACTATGAAATAAATGTAATTTTTTAGCTTAATGTATAAGGTAGTTGACTTCTTTAGTCCATTTTATCACCACTCTTGTCGTTTTCCTATAAATGAAGTAAGGAAGAAAAAAGTGTGCCTGTTTTGAAAATTTCATAAAACGTTGATGGCTGTATATAGAAATATATTAATCTTAGCACTATAAAATGTAGTATCGTTTTGTAGGCAATTTATCGACGATGATTTGATCTCTGAAAAGTAAACTCCTCAGACGTACCGTTTTAGTATAAAATTCAAAAAACCAGAATGAGGGAGATAAAAGAGGGGGGAAAGGGGGGAAACAATAATTTATCGAAGTGTTTCCATATCGATATTGAAGCACATATATAACAGCTACATTCATGCCAAGTTTCGTACTTTCTGCCAGATGGGACCGATATCCTTATATTTTTTAGCTAGCAAGCCGTACTATTAGTTTTTTTTTTAATATATAAACCAAATTATAAAACATTATTTGGTGTCGACATGTGATTGTGATGTGACGAATAGGAATAATCCAAATAATTACAAGTTTCATATGCAAGTATAATTTCTACATGGCAATGTTCGCCGTCAGTAGTAGCAAGATTGTTAAATGGCTAGATTATTTGCTATATACATAATTATGCTATCATTTGAAATGAGATTTTTTTGCGGCTTCATTTTAAGCCCAAAGTGTTTTATTTCGATCTGTTAGTAGAAATTTTGTACCTACGCAAAAACCTGTTATCGTTGCCTCTCCTTTGACATTAGTTGTGTGTAAGAAATTGCTACCTTACCAATAAGACCGCCTACTTGAGAGCTAAAAAAGGCTAACAAAGAATATAAATTGAAAAATACAAGCTTAATAAATAAATAGGAAGAAAATATAAAATAAATAATAATTGTTCGACGAGTGTCCAACTAGAATTAAAAACCAGCGTGATTTGTTATCTACGGAGGCTGTGTAGTGTGTTTTATTTTACTGTTAGATTCTTGTAAATTATCGTTCAGTCAACCGTAATCTTCGGTTAATCGCACCGCGGCGGCGGCGGGTTTGATTTTGTCTTATAAACAGGCATAAGCATTTTTATTAAAGATCCGGATTTTTCAGGGTTATGACAAAATTGAGTTGTATTTTATTATTGTAAGGATCTTGATAAAAAAAACTGAATTTATCATTAATCTGCGACTTATCAATATCAATATGTATTATAAAGACGAATATTTTATTGTCTTTTTGTTTGTTTGCATTGATTAGGCTCCGAAACTACTGAACCGATTTTAATGAAACTTGGTTGTAAATACATCTTATCAATGAAATAAATAAAATATATCGAGAACCGGCTCGCGTTGAACTCTTTTATATGAAAATGGTGAAATATTGGAATCACCATAACGATAAACTTCTAACAAAGCTTGCTAACGATAAGGGGATAGGGGTTAAGATTGGAAAATTAAATTAGCACAGAATTATAACGAAAACAGTCATTAGTTATCTACCGTCGAACTGATTTTATTAGAAAATAAATAAAAACGTTTATTTACTTAAGCTGTGACCAAATTAAGAGTGTTAAGACAATCAAGTCAATGATACGAAAAAAGTATCGAACGAAACTTGGATTGAGATTTGTATAATTAATTAACTGTGCAGCTGTTACCATCTAGATATAATAGTTCAAATTCTAGTTATATCTGTTTATTTAAGCAACTTGCTTATATTATATTCCTTCACGTCCTTGTGTCAGCAAGATACATCTTTGCAAATAAACCAAACGGATGCGCGTACAATTAACTGTAAATGAAACATAGGAAACTGGAGCGTAGAGCTTATATTATACTGGCTCTGCTACCAACCAGGCCATCGTGAAACACAATGTCTTGTAACTATTCCCTATATTAAGCCCGCACTACACACTCGACAAAACTAGACGAGACATGGCCAATACGAGAGTGTAGAGGGAGTATTGGCCTATATTGGAGATGTCTCGTGTATATTGGCCGTCTATCCGTTCCGTGTCGGTACATCAAAGGAGTTTTGTTATGTTTTGTGTATAGGCAAAACTATCGCTCCAGATTCTCGATGCTTCTCGTGCCAGTTGGCTAATAGTCGCCGTAGTGAGCGCACGTTATTTAATTATTTTACCGTTCTGCTTTGCTTTTTACAGCGTCTTTTAATTAGGTACTTTTCATTCAAGGATGTCTAAATAGATTGTAATTATAATCCTACTAAACTAATACTATAAACGCGAAAGTTTGTGAATATAGATGTATGTTTGTTAAGTAGGTACTCTTAGTTTAGCATGAAGAAGATTAAAGAGCCATATATTTTTAATTAACTTAAATTACATATATTTTTTAAATTAATAGTTAAGTACCTATATATATCAATTTTGGTAATTTACATGAAATTAATTTCAAAACTAAGAGATTCTCAGTTTCCTCATAAGCAATATTTAGTAATTCGTAGTAATTACCGATTTGCATTCATATCTGGATAGTTATTATATAATACGCTGCAGCGAAGTAGCGAGCGGCACATGACGCCCACCCCGTACGAGAGCCTATTGTCAACTGAGCGAATGGAGAATGTGGAGTAGCGGTCTCGTGTGAACGCCAATGTCTCGTGTTTCGACAAAAGTTTGGCCTCTCGACAAAACTGGAGTGTGTAGAGCGGGCTTTAGGTATGACAACTTATGTACATAAGCAGGTTCATACATTCTAATCATTGCTGCTCAGAGGTCTTATGTTTATAGCACTAGGGGTGAGTGAGGGCGTAATCAACGAAGTACTGGACATACGTTAAATGCTCGTATTGACTGGATCTATTAAGTAAAAATTATTTCGTAAACAGGTAGGTATGTGTAACACGTGTGAGATTAAAGGGAAGCTTTTCGAGATGGGTCCAGAAAAAAACAGATGGCAAGATAAAAAATATTTCAACCAAAATCTTGTTACAAAAAACGTATTTTATTAACGAATAATAAAATACTTCTTGTTATTAAACACATGTCATTATTATGTACTTCGTACACCTTATCTTTCACCCTATTGACCTTGCTGTCATAGAGATAAAAACTACACTTTTATTAAGATAAAATGTAATACGTACTGTACTGTATTTAGAATGACTTAAAACCATATAGCATTTAATCTTGTTAAACTTAACTATACTATACATATTATTTGTACCATTTTCTAGTGGCTCTGGTAAACTGTATGTGTGAGTATACTTCGTGAGTCTGTCTGTCGACCCTTTAGACCCGCAAATCAAAAAAGTTATGCTCACAAAAATTCATTAAAATCGGTTCTGAAATGCGGCCTGTAGGGAAAAACCATAGAGGTAGAAATTATTGGAAAACAGTCGAATAGATATAAATACTCGATAAATAACAAAACACTTTTTTCCAAGCTGCAATGCGCTACTAGCTCACTCAGTCAAAACAAAATGTCACTTTTGGAAATTAATTTTGAACTCCGTGTTTCCTTAAAATCTTCAAAAACTACTGCAGTAAATGCATTTTTTTATAATAAATATTTTTCTTAAAAATTAAATCCGACTAGACTATGTAATTGGGCCGTGGGACACGGATATTCTCTTGATTGCTTTAGGATTTTCATGCATTAATTTATCCTGTAGGTCCTGAAAATTAAATTGTTTTTTATACATAGTAGTTTTAGAAAGACGAGAATAGTGTGTTCAATAAGTATGAATCTCACTTACTACTATCCTATTGTTCGCTCCCTCAACCTCCAAGCACGGTGCGGTAATAAACCAAACAATAAACAAACATTTTGGTGCGCAGATGCAGAGCTTTGAGGAATGTGAACAATAGTCCCCTCCCCCTCTCCGCACCAGCTTCAATGTTACTCGGAAAGCTACATACCCGTACTGCATCGCGGGAGCTTTTGATAAAATAGAACCAAAGTCAGATCATCATCATCATCATCAGAACATCAGATCTTAAATATGAAGTTGTGATGTATCGAATAATTTCTACATCATTTATGATATAAAATCATTTACATTGATGATATTACTTGACTAGTCACTAAGCTAATAAATTATCTATCACCTAAATAAACTAACTTTGAAAATTAATTAACAGGTGAACTAAGCATTAGGGCAATAAGCTTTAATTGAGCATAACTTGATTTTTCAATCAAATGTATTTGACCTGCGTCTTTTTCATAGAATCTTTCTCATAAAAAAAATAAGACTTGAAAATTTAATCAGAATACATAAATTAGAAATTATTTCATTTTCAAACTGGATGGAATAGCATCCATATAGGTACCGCTTTTGTGAAATGAATTTGATAATGTTTACATTATTTTGAATTTCTTCGTGCTGTTGTTTACTAAATTATTGTGTTTGAACTTATTTAAATAGATGGAGGTGCATATCGCACTCATTCAGGTTATACAAAGTTAAGTAAGATTATAGTAATAAATTTAACAAAGTCCATTAAACCAGCTAACGTTTTAACAACTTTTTTAACTGTCATGGATCTTAGCCTAAAGTCTTCAACCACTATTCTGATACTTTTTCAAATCTTACCTCATTTAACGACTATTCTTTTATATTTTCTGCATCTATTTCTTCTTTTTGGACGTTCTCTTTTTTCCTTCCTTATTTTTTGCTTGTTCCTTCCTTCTATTTTTTTCCATCAATGGATTTTTCTAATAAAGCTGTCGTGTTTTATCACGTGACTTGGCATCTTTCCCCTTCTGTCATCGACGATCTTCAAAACAACCCTCTTTCATTCACAACCTTCTCTTCTTTTCGAGTCGACAACAAACTCAGATAGTCTCGCTCGGCTAATAACCAGCCACACGAAACACATGATCCACAATCTGTTGGCCCGCGTCATTACTTATCTTTTCCATCCACCAGATTTGTCTTTTTTTCACCATCTCCATATTTTGAAGGGTAACAATTTTTGTTTGTTCACATTACGTCATGTCGTTAGGTATCTATGTTTAACTTGTTTTAAAATACTCTATGTAATAACTACCTGTAATATTATTTTATCGGTAGTAACCCATAAATCGAGTTTAATTAGCTTCTCTTGTTAGTAATAATAAGCTAAAACGGGCATTGCAATAAACACCAATTAGGTAGGTGTACCTACCCATAAAAATTACATCAACACTGTCCAAACGCGAACGAGGGCAATGTTTTGGGTTCCTTTTATCAGTTATTTAAAACAGTTCCATAAATTTCTTGGTTTAAGGCACTTGTCAGATAAAATATAATTTGATTTAGGATTCCGTGGTAAAAATAAGTACCTACCTACTTACCACAAATAAAATGTTTGAAAAAAAAACGTATTTTCGTAAATTTTTAGAAAAACTTAAGGAAGTAATTTGTCAAGTGCACTGTACATTTTTTGATGTGTCATTGCTCCACTAGGTTAAGGAAGAAATGGTTTTTAATTAATTTTGGCGAAGTAGGCCATTTTCTTATTAAGAAAATTTTCTAAGTTGGTCATTTATTTCAATACGAAAATAATGTATCTCAAACTAGCAACTTTATTTACGCAGTACATATTCTAACAAAGTAGGTACCTTTTCAATAATTAAATCATATTAGGTATCAAAAATATTAAAGAATCCGTGCTAAATATAAAGCTAGCTGATATTTAAGTTTTGTTTGCCTATTTATTGACAATATTGTAGCTTTCGTTCGTGTCAGTAAGGTGTAGGAGGGTGGGCGTGCCGCGCGCGCCGGTCCCCGCCCACCGCTCGCCCCGCCCCCCGGCACGCTGCGCCTGCGCCGCCGGTCCCGTTACTTGTTTGTCTAGCGTTTTTTGCTCCAACTTGTTTTTGCACCATTAGATTGTCGTTTGCGACGCTTTTCGTTCGGGCAAATTAATTCAAGTCCAATCTCACAGAGCTCTAGTCTAGGTAGATGTGTTTTAGTTTCAAACACAGAGCATCTCAATTTTGTCGTATTAGCTTTAAAAATGAAGAAGTTCTGTATAACATCTAGATGTCGGAGATTGAAGCTAGATTGATCGTTTAAATCGATTGTAAACATCGATGACAGTTTTTATTTTATTTTCTCGAGTATCAGAGGGTAGAATCGATATAGTTGACCGGTGTGAAGTTGGCGCGGTGACGTTTGACAGGAGGCCCTACTACCGGGAGTGGGACCGGGTGGTTTACTCGCATAAATAGCATCGCTCAGTGGAGGGCGGGCTTTTTGGTAGATCCGCAGCCGCGTTGATAGCTTTGTGTGTCTGAGAATTAGTGTGTTTCTGGTGGACATACTAGTCCGGTGTGTTTTGTGATGTGTGATTCGATGTGAGATCTGGATGTATGTTGAAATAATGGTTGTTGGAATATTGTTTGTACCACAGTCCAGTGGTGTCTGTAAATCGTGAGTAAAGTGATCTAATTATCGTGTCGCTAGCAAGGTTGGCTAGGTTCTGTCTGATATTCGTATGGTGTTAGCTATGGCATTGTTATCATGACCGCGGGTAGAGTAACTGTAATATGGTCGAGTTACATAAGGTCCGGGCGGGGAGGCCCCTTGGTTGGCCAGTTTGTAATTGTTCAATGTTTTCCATGCCAGTTTCCCTTATGGCATTTTGATGGTGCTCGGATCTACCTAAACCCCTTTTAGGGATTGATTAGGTCCCGATCGCTCATGATAACAAACAATCGACTCTATGGTGGTATAGTGTGTTCCAATTGTGATGGAATTCGATATAGTTGGTAAAGTCTGTTTCAATAGTGATGACAAATTGGGGTAGTCCTGACAAAGATAGTGTACGATGGTTCTCTAAAAGTTGTTGTAGCATACGCCCACGCTTATCGTATTTCCCGCGTGTTGCCCTTCGTGGGTTTCCTTTATTTATTTGCTTTGCCACCATCATCTTCTGTCCTTTTTCCGTCATCAGAAGTTGGGATAAAGGGCCCTGTAGTCTTAACTAAATCGTACTAAAATAACGTTCAAGCGATTTTATTTTGAACTTGAATTTTGAATTTAATTTCTAAGTTGTTAATTTTTCATCCGAACTTTAGTTTATTGTGGGTAGAAAAATATCATTTTAGTGTAGTGTCAGATTTGTCAAAATAATCAAGATCGCCGCTTAACGCAAATATTCGTTGTGATTGGTCGGATTGACTTAGTGAGAATTTATCTGAGTGTCAAACAATTAGTTACTGGTTTTACTCGTGGTAGTTAGAATCAAAATTAATCAGTGTTATTTATTAACGGTGGTGTACTGGCGTTACGCACACGTCATGTTTATCAGGTACTGTAATATTTCTATTCCGTTTTAGTCGGATGTGCTTTCGTCAAGTTTAAATTCGTTAAAATATTTTGCTGTCGTAAACATAGTTAGAAATATTGTACGCCAAATAATGCGTGCCTAGTTTGACGTTTGCGAAAAATAGCCCGTTGTACCAATAGGGTTTTGCGATTGTATTTTGAATTAATTTTCGGAAATTATCGGTTGAAATATTTGTCAGTGTACCTAACGTATTAGAAAGTACTTACGTGAATTAGAAAAATAGTTTTGTGAGTTCGGTTACGTGGTTCGAAAACGCGATTCCGGCATAAAGTACCCAACTCGTACGATTTTATTGTGAAAATTAGTTTGATTAGTTGTTTGTAAAAATGATGCGGTACGAAATCAATTAAAATAATGCGGTACGAAATTAGTTAAAATTGAACCCGATGTAAACAGAGAGGTGTTACAAATCGTTAAAGTATTTTTTTTAATGAGAGTTCGTTGTACGTTGAAGGCGTTAAATAAACCTACCTACTTTTAGCTACTAGTACCCTTATGACGAATTTTATGACGAAGTTGATCTGACTTTGACAATGTGTTTACCTGACGTTGACGTTCATGATAATTGGATAGTCGAGTAACGATTTTATTTTGTTGTTGTAAACAGTTTAAACATCTTGTATTAGAAGTTATGTTTCCATGATTTAATGTTATCCGCCGGATAAAGGCGATGATTATAATTTATCCACCCGATGGAGGTGATGATTTAATAAACACGCTTCAGTCGTAGTCGCAACTGCGGTTTAACCGTTCAGGGCGCGATGCGCGGCTGTCGACGTGAACTTCTGACTGGAGTCTTGACTGATTATTGACAATCAAAACGAATCGAATCTAATTTAAACTGTAGTCCTAGTCGTGATCGCAACTGCGGTTTAACCGTTCAGGGCGCGATGCGCGGCTGTCGATGTGAACTTCTGACTGGAGTCTTGACTGATTATTGACAATCAGAATGAATTGAATCGAATTTAAACTGTAGTCGTAGTAGCGATCGCAACTGCGGTTTAACCGTTCAGGGCGCGATGCGCGGCTGTCGACGTGAACCTGGGATTATAGTGGCAATCGCAACTGCGGTTTAACCGTTCAGGGCGCGATGCGTTACTGGAAATATGACATTGAACATTTAGCTACGTGTTAAAATTTGTCTTCATACGCTCCTTCGTAGTCGTAACTGCGATTACAATCGTTCAGGGCGCGATGTGCGGGGGGAGCTGTGAATAACGGTTTTTATTTGAGTCTCGTGGAAGATTTCTCTGCAAATATTGAGCTACTTATTAAAATTTCTGTCTTCATACGCTCCATCGTAGTCGTAACTGCGATTTGGATCGTTCAGGGCGCGATGTGCAGGTGGAGCTATGAATGACTGTTTTTATTTGAGTCTCATGGAAGATTTGTCTGCAATTATTGAGCTACATATTAAAATTTCTGTGTCTACATACGCTCCATCGTAGTCGTAACTGCGATTTCAATCGTTCAGGGCGCGATGTGCAGCTGGAGCTATGTATGACTGTTTTTTTTTTTTATTTGTCTCATGGGAGACTTCTATGCAATTATGTGTACTGAGTAAACCGGAATGTAGTACAACAAAATAGAAGTGAGTTTCTGAGTTAGATTTTACTGTATTGTAGTTGACCGAAGCGGAGGCTTGGATGAGCCGTAGTGCGTAAGAATCGTTGTCAAAGTCAAAGTCAAATAGTGTTTATTCGAAGTAAGATTTCACAAATCATTTTTCGACGTCGAGAATTGGAACAAAAGAATTTGTCTGCTTTGAGTGGTACATTGTTGTTTTTTTTTTGGGGACGCTCTTTTTTTTAAAGTAAGAGACGCGCTCACTTTTGAAGCGGGAATGGTCCACTTTGAGTAGGTAGCCGTAGATCGCGAATAAGATAATTCGTATTTGACTTTAAAAGTGTTTGCTGTTTACGGTTTTAGTAATGTCACGGTGATTGTGACTGTAATGGTACTTGATCGCTTTTACTGTAATTGAATTTATCTGACAGGTATTAAAAACTGTTTGACGTGGTAATGTTTTAGTCAGGAATAGCCGAGCGGTATTAAGTCTTGCTTTTAATTAGTTCCGAATCGTACACACGAGGACGTGTGTCAGCGCAGGATGGCCGTGTCGGAGATTGAAGCTAGATTGATCGTTTAAATCGATTGTAAACATCGATGACAGTTTTTATTTTATTTTCTCGAGTATCAGAGGGTAGAATCGATATAGTTGACCGGTGTGAAGTTGGCGCGGTGACGTTTGACAGGAGGCCCTACTACCGGGAGTGGGACCGGGTGGTTTACTCGCATAAATAGCATCGCTCAGTGGAGGGCGGGCTTTTTGGTAGATCCGCAGCCGCGTTGATAGCTTTGTGTGTCTGAGAATTAGTGTGTTTCTGGTGGACATACTAGTCCGGTGTGTTTTGTGATGTGTGATTCGATGTGAGATCTGGATGTATGTTGAAATAATGGTTGTTGGAATATTGTTTGTACCACAGTCCAGTGGTGTCTGTAAATCGTGAGTAAAGTGATCTAATTATCGTGTCGCTAGCAAGGTTGGCTAGGTTCTGTCTGATATTCGTATGGTGTTAGCTATGGCATTGTTATCATGACCGCGGGTAGAGTAACTGTAATATGGTCGAGTTACATAAGGTCCGGGCGGGGAGGCCCCTTGGTTGGCCAGTTTGTAATTGTTCAATGTTTTCCATGCCAGTTTCCCCTTATGGCATTTTGATGGTGCTCGGATCTACCTAAACCCCTTTTAGGGATTGATTAGGTCCCGATCGCTCATGATAACAAACAATCGACTCTATGGTGGTATAGTGTGTTCCAATTGTGATGGAATTCGATATAGTTGGTAAAGTCTGTTTCAATAGTGATGACAAATTGGGGTAGTCCTGACAAAGATAGTGTACGATGGTTCTCTAAAAGTTGTTGTAGCATACGCCCACGCTTATCGTATTTCCCGCGTGTTGCCCTTCGTGGGTTTCCTTTATTTATTTGCTTTGCCACCATCATCTTCTGTCCTTTTTCCGTCATA